>PVJS01003799.1:0-73156 GCA_004027185.1 Glis glis | reverse complement strand
CAATCCCACCAACAGTGTAGAAGAGTCCCAATTTCCCCACATCCTCGCCAACATTTGTTGTTGTTTGACTTCTTAATGATTGCCATTCTAATTGGGGTTAGATGAAATCTTAGAGTAGTTTTGATTTGCATCTCCCTGATTGCTAATGATGTTGAACATTTTTTCATGTATCTATTGGCCATTTGTATCTCTTCTTTTGCAACAGACGAGTGGATTACAAAATTGTGGGAAATACACACAATGGAATTATACTCAGCAATAAAGAAGAACAAAATAACATCATTTGCAAGAAAGTGGAAGGATCTGGAGAACATTATGTTAAGCGAGATCAGTCAATCACAAAAAAAGAAGGGACATATGTTTTCATTAATAAGTGCAACCTAGGGAGTAGTGGGGACACACAAGGGACTCCGGTTGATGATGGAGAACCCTCAGCGGGGCAAGGGAAGTTGTACAAGGGAAGGGGAAGGGCAGGAAAAAACTGAATCAGTGGAATTACCTATCATGAACAATATGTACATGTGAGAATAAACCAACATTATTCTTGGTACTTCATACTGGTGGGGGGAGGCAGGGGGGACACTAAGATCTGTGTGCATGTATGTTAACATCAAATTGATATTCACTGTGATGTAAGACTCCAATGCACCAATAAAAGCACAAAAAAGATAACTCCTAATTAGAAGGCATTCCCGGGTTGCTACATTTCTGTAGTCAAGAACAGATTGCCCCAGCCAAGCAAGGAGTACAGTCAATCAGGGGTAATCCCAGTACTTGAGAGACCAAGACAGAAAGGTATAAGGTTGGAAGATTCGAGGCCAGAATGAGGAAACTTAGCAAGACCCTGTCTCAAAATAAAAAACAAAATAAGGCTGGGGGTGTTGTTCAGAGGTAGAATGCCCCTGGGTTAAATCCTCAGTTTCTCTCTCTCTCTCAGTCTCTCTCTCTCTCTCTCTCTCTCTCTCACACACACACACACACACACACACACACACACACACACACAGAGGGAGAGAGAGAGAGAGAGAGAGAGAGAGAGAGAGAGAGAGAGAATTGGATTGCTAAAACTGTGTTTTAGGGAGGTTCAACTCCTAGAAACCATAACCTCCTCAATAATACATCTCTGATTACAACACTTAGAAAAATGGACAAGAAAAATCCCCTCAACTGCTAAGAACTAAGAACTGTGGATAACAAGGGATAAGGAGATTTGAGCAGAAAACAGAATGTATGCATACATATCGGTCATGAAAACAAAATAGAACAACAAAAACCGTATACTCTTTCCAAAGAAACTTCATTCTTCCAGTTCATTAGGAATAGTTTCTAAACCCATGATGTATGATCCACGTCAGGAATTGGGACAGTAGGGCATGCCTCATGGCCAAAGATGGCCTGCCCCCTGTTTTTGTAAGTAAAGTTTTATTGGAACACAGACAAAACCATTCATTCTCTGTCTACTGCTGCTTTCCTGCTATGATGGCAGAGTTAATTTGTAGTGACACAGATTGCAAAACCAGCAAACCAAAAGGTGTTAGTTATCTGGTTCTTTATAGAAAAAAAGAGCATCCAAAATTGTTCTGTAGATCCATGGATTTTATGTATTATTTTCCTTCTAATGTTGGAATGGGAATTTCTATTGTAATTGCACTGGCAACTGCTGTAAAACAAACCACCTCAAATTCAGTGACTGAAAACAATAGCCTATTATTATGGTTCATGATTTTTGCATTTCATTTAAGCTTTCTTCTTTTGGCAGAAGAGCTCACTTGTGCACAGGCAGATGTGGGTTGGGTAGCTGGCTCCTCTTATCCAAGTGGTTAAGGATCAGCAATTTTTCTGCAAGGACTAGACAATCGTATTTTAGGCTTTGCTTGTGACATATGGCTTCTATTGTATATTCTCTTTTTAAAAAATTAAGCACATTTTACCAATGTAAATATATTCTTAGTTATAGGAATTTTTCAAAAACAGAATGTGGGCAGGACAAGGCCCATGGACCATGGTTTACCTACCTTTGTTCTAGGCTGCGTTTTTATATATTTGGGAATACCTTGGTTGTAGACTGCTCCACAAATTGGTCAGCTGGATTCCCTTCCATGTCAGCTCTCATTTTCCTTTAGGTTCATCTAGAGTTTTCAAGTAGTGTTATAAGATAAAACAGAAGTGTGCATATGGTCTTGAGGCCTTGGTTCACATACGGGATGCCAAAAATATGCCACACACTTTGGCTAGACAAGGTTATGAATGCAGCCTGTGTCTGAAGGTTGGGAAATAGACTCCAACACTGGGAGAGAGGAACTGCAAAATCTATTCCAGGTTAGATGTCAAGAGAATTTTAAAACTCTCTGTTTAAAACTGTAATTATTTTTGCAGCCTGTCATAGCTTTCCTGTTCTCCTACCTCTTCCCTACATTGGATGTAAACTAGAGTTCCTCTAACTGTGGGGTGATATAGTAGAACGAAGCTTTTCCTCAGTGCAGATGAGTGAGAGCATCTTCTACAGGTGTATTATTATCATGATGAAGAGTAAGAGCTGATGTTTGGAATACACTGGAGTGGATTCTACATATCCAACTGATTGAGTGTGAGTGTGTGTGTGTGTATGAGAGAGAGAGAGAGAGACAGAAAGAGAGAGAGAGAGAGAGAGAGAGAGAGAGAGAGAGTCTGACTGGGGACTGGACCCAGGAGTGTTCCACCTCTGAGCTATACCCCCAGTCCAATTTTATTTTTTATTTTGAAATCAGGTCTTGCTAAGTTGCTGAGGCTGGCCTCAAACCTGTGATCCTCCTGTCTCAGCCTCTCAAGTACTAGGATTACAGGCATGCACCACAACACCCAAGTCCAATTAATGTTTGACACTCAAGTTCAGCCTCTATGCTCCTTCATTCCATCTCTCCAACACCACCCGATGTTTCTTCAGGCATCCATCAACCTCTAAGAATCCCTGTGTCTAAGGGGAGACTGGACTTGACTCAGTCCTCGAGGGATAGATGCTGGTTAGTCTCAGCTAGTTGAGGTGATTTCCATGATCTAGTTAGTAATTTAAGGTCATGGAATATGGAACAATTATGGCCAGGGAGACAGGTCTGCTGGTGTTTATGGGACTAACCATGCAACTACTACAGTGAAGGAGAGAAAGCCAAAGTGGTGATTTCTTATTTTCTGGATTCTGCTTTGTCTGCATATGGTGCCTGAGCCACTGTAGGCATCTTTTCATCCTGGGAAAATTTAGACTGAGGGCATTGTCAACAATCAGAGAGCAGCATAGCTGAAAGATTAAGGAAATTATCTGAGTCTTGATGCCATCAATGGGTACTACAAATGTATAGCACTTGCCTCTGCTCTTCTGAGAGTATATAATAATGCATCCTCTCATATGTTATTTTATCGTTTTCAAGTGCATGAAGTCAAAGTCACTGTATCACCTTACTCAACACAGAAAAGGCAACAACCAAAAATAAATAAATAAACACAAGACTGGAGGTTAAGTGTCTCACAACTCTGAAGACAAGGCACAAACAGGAAAAGGTATGACAAAAAGAGAGGGAGAATGGGGGATTACCTCCCTTCCTGGGTTGACACGGGGCTAAAGTGGAGGAAGAAATACAAGGGTGAGACTAGAGGGAACTCTAATTCATGAAAATAAGTCTATGACAATAAATTCAAAATATAAATTTCTCCTAATGTTTTCAGGGAATTGATGAGGTAATAACAGGACATCACAGACAAGTCACATGGAAGGACAGATGGGTGAACTTTCCAAGAAAGTGACAGTTCCTTGTCCGAAAGGTGTGCAAAAAATGTACACAGGAGCTCAGGGTAATGCAGCTGTTAAAACTGAGCAAAAATTCAGTCAAAAACTATTCAAAAAGTTCATTGGGCCGGGTGTGGTGGCGCACGCTTGTAATCCCAGTACTTTGGGAGGCGGAGACCGGAGGATCCGAGTTCGCGGCCAGCCTCAGCTCTCTCTCTCTCCCTGTCTCTCTCTCTTTCTCTACTTAGTGAGGCCCTCCGCAACTTCGTGAGACCTGGTTTCAAAATAAAGTCTAAAAAATAGGGCCGGGGTGTAGCGCGGAGGTAGAACGCCCCTGGGTTCCATCCCTGGTACCACACACACACAAAAAAAGTTCATTGGATGATGAATTCCAAATGAGTGAGGGCTCCTTATATCCTCTCTATATGCAAGACCATGTGCAAAGTCTGGAGAGTCAAATATTCCTACATGGAAAGACAGGAGGACTGCAGAGTTTGGCACCATGAAGAGGCTCTGCGTCAGTTCAGGTAGATTCTTTTGCAGAAACAGTCCTTAGGAGAATACCCACTGTATGTACAGATGAATGCCAGCAATTCACTGTCTAAGTAACCAACTTTGAGGGCTGATGATCAGTGGAGGCTCGACACATATACACCAGAAAGCCCCTTCACTGTATTATCACTGTGTAAAGGCTATGAAAATACTTCCATATGGGATTGAAGCTACTCCTTTACTCTGAACCCTTTCTATATTGTATTTTTCAATATTTTTGGAAATTACTACTGCACTATGCAATTTCTTGGTCATTTATTTCCTCTCCAATTTTCACTCTAAACCATAACTTCTTTGGGAATAGAAAATCTATTTTCCATATAAGAAAAGGGAACTATCCGGTTGCTAAACAATCTATTTTTGAGTGTGAAAATGTCCCCATTATTTCCCAGGGAAGGAGGGAAGACACAATTTTATATAGAACTCATTTATTTAAAAAGTAAAACTAATGATAGGCAAATAACAAAGAACAGAATAATATTTTATCTGAATTTTTTATTTGGGGAAGAGTTAAATGTTGTAAAAATATATTAACTAATATGTTGGTTAACATCAATAATTAATATATTAGTCAATATATCTAAAAAAACTAATAAAAAGAAAAGGCAAAAGGGCATTACTTAATTCTAGAAATCCAGTGGCATCTAGCAGGTGTAGAGTAATATAAAAATGAAAAATGTAGAAAACATGGAGCACCAGGAGAAAGGGGCACTGTCTAAAATCAATAAGAACTTGCCACATTCTAACAAGGATATTGTATTGATTTTTCAAACTTTAGTTGGTTTTCATTTGGAAACTTGCCTTTTGGTCTATAGCTGCAGACTTTTATTAATATATAAATGTTATGTAATATGCAAGTCTCCACCTAACTGAATTGTGTGAAACTGCAATTCTCAGATCTATGCCAAACATATACTATATTCAACAAAGGATATTTCTCATATATTTGCTGAGAAATACTCATATTATGATACATTTTGTTACCTATAGAACATGTACATGAACACTAAGACTTCTCAGGATTTCAACTCCATCAATATTTTGTTCTAAATATTTTTTTGTATCTACAGAGACCATTAAATATATGTCAAGCCAGGCATGGTGGCACACTCCTGTAATCCCAGTTTGTGGGAAGCTGACACAGGCGGATTGCAGGTTTGTGGCCAGCCTCAGCAATTTACAGCAAGGCCCTCAGCAACTTAGTAAGACCCTATTTCAAAATGAAAATCAAAACAGGGCTGAGGGTGTAGCTCAGAGGTAAAATGTCCCTGGGTTCCATCCCCAGTACCACCAAAATGAATAAAATTTATATATATCATATATATAACCATATATATTATATCAATGATATGTTACTTAAACCTTTATTTGCTATCCTGATACTGTGTTTACATTAAATAGGATATTTGGAGAATTAAGATTATCCACTTACTTGGTTATACAAAACTAGCATTTTCTTTAAGAAAAAATTGACAGCATGATTAAGGAAAAACAAACTTAATCAAATTATATGAACCACCGGGCTGCATCAAAAATAATTCCTCCCACATAATTATGTTTAGCAGTTTTTCATGAAGTTGAGAAAATCAGTTAGTAGGGATTCTCCTGTGGTACTGTGGATGGATATCATATTACTTATTTAAAATAGCCATCAAGAATTTAAGAATTGTAAAAAATTCAAAAACATATTTGTTTCCTTTTGTAATCAGGAAGTCATATACTCTAAGTACTTGGAAAACAAATTATAAATATATTCAATAAATATAAACTAAAATCTTACCCAGAAATAACACTATGATATAATCAGTGTTTTTAAAGATGGTTAAATATATGCACACATATACAAATTCAAATTGCAATGCAAAAATAATTTTTAAGTTATACATTTATTTCTATATCACAAATTTTACATTGCTCAAACTGAGAGAGGTACCACACTTTTGCTGTCTCTCCTATTTATATTAGTTAGGCAAGTTAGAAAGAAAATAATATGAAACAAATGATTTTACTTGTCTCTTTTTCCAAGAATATTTTATTATTTTATTATTCAGATTATTTAAGTTTAATTTTAAAGATTACTAGTTCTTGACCCTGTAAAAATTATGTGACTCCCATCATTTATTTTGACTAACCTCTCAGATAGCTAGAGATAAATCTTCAAGTATTGTTATATAACTCTTGCTTCTGAGTAGGTATGTACTCAAGAAATAACTAGGCATCAACCTCTATACATGTTCTTGCTTATTTTGTCTTTTGAAGACTACAAAACAGATCTCCCTCTGTTTCCATTCATAGCTATCTTTAAAAATGCATACTTATAATTATTTTGTCTTTTTTTCAGAGACAAAGACAGAAGTTTATTTAGAAAAGTGGGGAATACACATTCAAGGGAGAACAAGGGCCATCTCAAGAGGGAGAGAATGGCTTTTGGGTCTGTACAGTTCTTTTTTTATAGGAGACCCCCGTGAGGGATGAGTAGGGGTGCATGACAGTGATAGAGGTCTGGTCTTTTGTTTTAGAATCCTCAGGTTCCTGACATTTCATTGTCCTATTGAAAAACAAAACCTTTGCAACGTATTTCTTTCTACAAAAAGCCATATCTACATTCTTTCCACTCATTTGCTTGGTAGGCTAAAATTTTCATAAAAAATTCATATATATATTTCATATATATATATATATGAAAACTTTTTTCCTTACACATATTTCAGTTATTGTGTTTTCCCCTCCTATACACATTTTTTTTTAGATTTGGGCCATAATGCTGAAAGACATAATCCCTAAAAACATAATCCTCAATGCCACAGTCTAAATGTTGAAATCCCAGAAGATCAAAATCCTAAAAGTCTAAAATTTCAAAGAATCAAAATTCCAAAAATATAATTCTGGAAAAAAATTTAAAAATTATTTAAAAGAGACTTATTCTCTTAAAGGGAGATTTAAGGGAGAAATATATAAATGTGACAGAATATCTCATAAGCCACATTATACCATAAAATGGGCAATATATTTGCAAGCTCAAGCATGCATATTTTTGCAAGCAAGAACACTCAGGTATACACAGAATGTCATTGGTATACCATAGGCGCTGTGTATTCAGAGGCAGTAGTATACTCGACTGAATAATTTGGCTACTATCCTTGTATAACCAAAACACGTGAATGCCTTCCCCATAATTTAGCTTCCCACTCCTCTTGGACAGCCTTCCTACCACTCTCTTCTCCCTGCTGGAAATTGTGGTTTTCAGGATTTCAGCATTGGAAATTTTAACTTTTCAGATTTGTGATTTGGGGATCTTAGATTTAGGGATTTTGATCATTAGGATTTTGATATTTGAGATTATGGTGTTGAGGATGTGTCTTTTGGGATTATGATCAGCACAGGCATTTTTTTTTCTTCTAAAGTAGCAGTAATTAGCAGTATGGGTTTAGTCCTGAGTTCTTGGAGGTTGTTAGCTGAGTAGCGTGAGTTCCCACCGATGTCCCCACATCCGATCCTGTACCATGTATCCTATTCTACGCCGGCTCTCTCTGCTTGTCAACAGCATCCCACTGTATCAAGGAGACACTTGGTTCCCACCTTCCGCCCTGCATTTCTTTCATTTTTCAATTTCACTGTGCAGGCGCGTGGAATCAGAATTACCGCGTGATCCTGCAGGCGGCTGCACTCATGAGCAACTCTGTTTCCCTCCTACCTTACAAACGCCATCATTTCCAGATTTTCAAAGTGTCTTAGGTCAGCAATACTTTTTCTTACCCCTTTCCATGAGGGTATTTTATATGTTTCTAATAAAGTTAGATAGTTTTCATATTCTGTATTCTGTATTTTGATCATCAGCTCTCTTAAATATTAATATCTATATACCTTAAGATTAATTCTTTATGCAAGGTTATGATTTTTTAAGGAATTCTTAAACCTTACTCATTGGAAAATAATAGTGAAAGTAAATATAGAATCTTCACCCTATTCTCCAAATTAGTGTTGTAAGTAGAAATTTAAAGAAAAACATATACATTGTTATTGCTTTTAATATGGATTTAGTGGAATGCATCGTAATAGAGATTCATATAAAATCACTATGAAATATAAGCATTAACTATTAATTTGAAAAATTATTAAAGTGAAAATAGGTGTGTGCTCATGGAAAAAAAAACTGCAAAAACTTTTCTAGTTTAATGTCTGATTTTGCCTTTGAGTCCAAAATATAAGACTGTTTATAACACTGAGTCAGACTGAATTTGCATGATTTGCTAAATTCTATGTAAATGAGAATTCCACATTTGATGTGATATCACCTTTACAGACACATCCTAGTAATAATATCTCAAGAGAAAAAAATCATACTGGGATAAACTTACTGTTTCTTTTACAACACCGCAGATAAAAGAGCTAAGTTTTATATTGATTAAATATAATCTAGTTAATTTGTAAATAAAAGCGATTATTTTATACTGTTCTATCTGCTCCAATAATTTTTCAGAAAAAAATTGATTTTGTCATTTGTATTCAGAGTTATTGGCATTAAGTCATAGAATAACACTGCCTTAAAAGATGAATCACAAGCAGTTTTTCTGCCCTGTTTATTGATTATCCTTCAGCTTATAAAGAGCTTGTAAGGTTAAAAAGCATTTAAAGATTTATTACCAGTATTGATCTATTCTTTGCAGTGTTGAAAGCAAATATAAATCTGCTTCCAGCACAATATACAGTAAGCATTACTGTTTAAATACCAGAACTTAGCAATTTTAGGGATGTTTTCATGATGTAATAAGATGCTCTATTTGTCTCCTTGTTACCTATAAAACTAATTTTTATTTCATTATCAAGAATTGTCATCCTTGTGTAATTTATTATCAATCTAGCCCAAACTAAGTTAGTCTTGACTGGAACACAGGGAAAACTTCTGATTATGGAAATGCTTTTTTTTAATTGAACCCAACTTCCCTAGATCGTGGTACAGATAATCTTTCAGAAAATGTATGAACACACTCTCTATCTCTTCCTTTGTTTCTGTTTCTACCTCTGTCTCTATTTCTAGCTCTATCCTATCTGTACATACATACATGCACCCACCCATATGCTTCTGGGTTTTGTTCTTCTCTTTTTGTTTTTGTTTTTGTTTAGGGAGGGGGTCTGGCTTTATTGCCTCAGTTCTCTTTGAACTTTTAATCTTCCTGTCTCGCCTGGGATTACAAGCATGTATCTCAGCACCAGGCTTAGTTTCTGTTTTTGCTCTATTGTGAATTATTATATTCATGTGATTCTTTATAGAAAATGTAGTACTATACATATACATACACATATATAAATATATCATACCACATGTATATTTATGTGCACATGCATACCATGTGAATGTATGCACATATATGTATATTTTTTTCTTTTTTGCGGTACCGGGGATTGAACCCAGAGGCGTTCTACCTCCGCGCTACACCCCCGGCCCTATTTTTTATACTTTATTTTGAAACCGGGTCTCACGAAGTTGCGGAGGGCCTCACTAGGTAGAGAGAGAGAGAGAGAGAGAGAGAGAGTGACAGGGAGAGAGAGAGTGACAGGGAGAGAGAGAGAGAGAGAGAGAGCTGAGGCTGGCCGCGAACCCGGATCCTCCGGTCTCCGCCTCCCAAAGTACTGGGATTACAAGCGTGCGCCACCACGCCCGGCACCATATATGTATATTTAAAGACCTTTTAATGTGATCTTACATACATTGCTAGAGTTACATAGATTTTAATAAGAATTTTGTGTGTGTGTGTGTGTGGTAGTGGGGGTTGAACTCAGGGGCATCCTACCTCTGAGCTACACCCCCCGTCCTATTTTTTTTATTCTTTATTTTGAAACAGGGTCTCACTAATTTGCAGTCTCACTAAGTAGTTGAGGCTGACTGTGAACCCAGATCCTCCGGTCTCATCCTTCTGAGTACTGGGATTACAAACGTGCACCACCACGCCCAGCTATTATGAACTTTTAAATATATCTTTCTTACTTTCCTAGCTTCTATTTATGTGATCTTTAAATGAGACAGAAATCATTACTTGAAATTTGTAAGTAGTGCAAAGATCTTAAATGTTCTCACAGTTTTCATAGCTTTTGTTTATAGATATCATTTTATTTTTTTTTTGGCGGTACTGGGGATTGAACCCAGGGGCGTTCTACCTCCGCGCTACACCCCCGGCCCTATTTTTTTATACTTTATTTTGAAACCGGGTCTCACGAAGTTGCGGAGTGCCTCACTAGGTAGAGAGAGAGAGAGACAGAGAGACAGAGAGACAGAGAGAGAGAGCTGAAGCTGGCCGCGAACCCGCATCCTCCGGTCTCCGCCTCCCAAAGTACTGGGATTACAAGCGTGTGCCACCACACCCAGCTGAGATATCATTTTAAATCTGATTTTCTTTTATAAACTGAAACATTCTCCAGTTTTCTGCAGGATCATTTTTTTTTTTTTTTGCGGTACCGGGGATTGAACCCAGGGGCGTTCTACCTCCGCGCTACACACCCGGCCCTATTTTTTTATGCTTTATTTTTGAAACCGGGTCTCACGAAGTTGTGGAGGGCCTCACTAGGTAGAGAGAGAGAGAGCGAGAGAGAGGGAGAGAGAGAGCTGAGGCTGGCCGCGAACCCAGATCCTCCGGTCTCCACCTCCCAAAGTACTGGGATTACAAGCGTGCGCCACCACGCCCGGCTTCTGCAGGATCATTTTTATGCATCATCTTCTAGTGAAGGCATTTTGCAGCACCCATGGGTTAATTTATGAAGAAAAGGATTAAGTGAATAATTGGTTTGTGAATGTTGGCGAGTGGTTTACACTCCTGAAGGCAGGTAACGACATCATGTAAGAAGCACGTTCCTCCACTAGTCCCTGAACTCACTATTCAATGGAAGTCCACATGTGCGTACTTGTGTTTCTCATATTACCCAGGTAGCATCTTACAATTTAAACATTTGTCTGTATTTTCAAACACACTCAATACAATGCTTTCCTGATGGCCACACATTATTTCTTATTTCCTTGTTCTAATACTAATATTGAAAATTTAAGACAGTTATAAGACAGCTCAAACATATGCATATTTAGAATAATATTTTTTAATTCCTAGATTATGGCATATTAAATGTGGGGTGTAATTATCGACTTTAAGAATGGCAGAAACTTGATTGGAATTTAAATTCTACCCAGTTATAAAATATGCTTACAATCTGAAGGATCTCTTATTCTTGATTATATTTTTAACAGAAAATAATAATAATAAATGAAAATCTACATCATGGACTATAATGAATATAATGAATTTATTTATACAAACATGAAATATGTAAATTATGGTATGCTAACTTAAATCTTTCTGAAATAACAAATTGATGACGTTGCATGTGGTCATCAGCAGTCTCTGCCCCCTCATACCCGCTTTCCTATCTTTTATTTTGTATTCCAGCTCTATGATGTTTGCTCACATCTCTATCTCATTTAGTCCATAGCACTAGCCTCATGTGTAAGGGTTACTTTGCAATAATTATCTCGTCCGATCATTGCTGTTGAAGGACTTCGCGGAGTAGAATACAAAAGAGCCCTGGGCTGTTGTCCTGAGTCAACCAGACACTGGCATAATTATTGACTCTAATAGCTGAGTGAGCCTAGGGAGCAAAAAATATTTTATGTGTAGTGTCTTTGCCTTTAAGTGTAAACATTCATGTTATCTGCCATACCCGTGAAAATTGAAATGGATTTAGTGGATTTCATAGAAATGTGTGTTAGATTGGAACATAAATAAACACAAATATCTATGTGTAGAATATATAATTCATAGAGAAAAATATAGAGTGGATATAAATATATAGAGAATATTTTTATATGTAGACTGTGCCTTTGTCCATGATATTCAAATATGCATGCATAATGGAACACTGACTGTGTATAAACAGAGAATATAAAATTTAAATACCTTTATAAGCATATGCACATATTAACACAAATCTCAAGTTACTAAAAATAAAAATTTTAGTGTTTTGGAATAACTAAATAAATGTATAGATTAAGTAAAAGTGATTTATTTTTATACTGGTGAATGTTAGTCCACATTATTTTAGTTCTAGTGAAATTAACTCTGTTTATATTAGTATGGGCTAATTTTTGA
Source organism: Glis glis (assembly GCA_004027185.1). Taxonomy (NCBI): domain Eukaryota; kingdom Metazoa; phylum Chordata; class Mammalia; order Rodentia; family Gliridae; genus Glis; species Glis glis. Next base: position 60,715 of record PVJS01003799.1, on the reverse strand, counting down.
GGTGACATATAAAAAAGAAGATGCAAAAGATAAGTAGTTAAAGGAATAGTTGACTGTGATGTATATGTGTGAAGGATGTCCAAAATTTGTTAATACTTCCTCTTAACTTCCATGACATTGTAATACAAGGTCTTTAATTATTAAATGTATGCATGAGTTAGGGATATATATATATATATATATACATATATTCAAGCTATTATAATTTACCATTTACTGAGATAAGCCTTCTTTATGATGTTTAAAATATGTATTGTGCAGGACATACTGTTATTCCCTTTGATATTTTCTTAATATTCATTGATGTTCAAAAACATTTATTTTGATTTATCACTTAGCACACTGTCAAAAATATGTTGTCTTATTACAGGTTTAATTATTTTAATAATGTCAAATGTTCTTTGATGTATCGCAATTGCTTATGACACATTTAAATTATTGGATGCTGGAAGGCAGAAATCCACATGGCTCTTTATTTCCCTCCATATTCCACCCTGCTCCCCCAATCTTCCCTCCCCACAGGAATTAAAGAGATTGGTCTTAATACCTTCACATATTGCCATAGTATTGTTTAAACTGTTTTCTTCTTCAGTCTACCCTCTTCCCCTCCCTGACTCTCTCCCCTAACCCTCTTTAACATCATTTAAAGTCTCTCTGCAGTTTCCTATGTTCTCTGTAGCTTCCACATATGAGAGAAAATACACCACCCTTGACTTTCCGGGAATACTATCGTGATACAAGGACATCCATGTTTATAGCAGCACAATTCACAAACAGCCAAATTAGGGAAGCAACCTAGGTGTCTGTCAACAGATGAATGGATAAAGAAAAAGTGGTATATGCATACAACGGAATTATACTCAGCCATCAAAAGAACAAAATTACAATATCTGCAGGAAAATGCAACTGGAGAATATGAGGCTTGGTGAGGAGATCTCTTAAATGGTCTTAGCAGGAGTGTAAATTAGTACAGTCATTATGCAAAACAAGATGGAAGTTCCTTAACAAACTAAAAATAGAATGACCATATAACCCAGCGGTTTCACTTCTGGGTATATATTCAAAGGAAATTAAATCTGTATGTCAAAGAGATAACTGTGCTCCCGTATTTATTTTAGTGCTGTTGACAACAGCCAAGATTTTAATCCACTTAAGTGTCCAAAAATGGATGAATCAAGAAAGAAAATGTGGTAGGTATATATACACGATGGAATACTATTTCATCATAAAAAATCACGAAATTCTATCATTTGTGACAACACGGATAGATCTGGAGGACATTATGTTAAGCAAAATAAGACAGATACAGCAAGTCAAATCTCGTAAGAACATATTGATATATGGAACCTTAAAAAATGGACCTGATACAAATAGAGAACACAAGAGTGTTTACCACAGACTGGGAGAGGGACGGGATGAGAAGAATTTAGTCAAAGTGTACAAATTTACAAGTAGACAGGAGAAATAAGTCGCATTACTCCACTGCACAGTAAAGTGACCACAGTTAGCAATAATGTATTATACATTTCAAATGGCTAGAAAAGAGGTCTCTGACTGCACTCACTCCAAAGAAGTGATAAATGTAGGAGTAATTGATATGCCAATTTTTCTGATTTAATCATTTCACAATGTACACACACACGCACACATACACAAACACACCACATCACACCTCATAAGATATAAACTTACTCTTTCGATTTAAAATAATAACAGATGTGAAATAAAGCTTTAGTGAATATCTTTTGGCATATAACACTTATTTAATTTATACCAACAGTAAAAATTCCCAGCAGTTACACTCCTGGGTAAAAACCATAGATAACTGTTTTATTCTTTGTAATAATTACTTATCCCAATAAGAACATCTCCCAGCCAGTAAAGAGGAATAGAGTGCTTTGTAATAATACTACTTGAATTTTTATTAAGATTTCAGATAATTGGGTTCTAACTTCACCAGGGACTCTCCATAAAATTATAGAATTTCAGGACTGAGGCTTAGAAGGTGCCATAGAGGTCCTTTAGTTCTATCCCTTCATTTTTAAAACCAGCAATACCAAATGAAAAAGAAGTATTAAAGCCTTACTCAAGATTATGCATAATGTAATAACAGAACTGTGAGTAGAACTTCTTTCGTGATTTCTAATATCTATATCCCCTTTTTTTAATCATGCATTTGAATCATCTTCACTGATTTAGGTCATCTATAAATTGAGTTAAAATTTGCATAAATTTATTAATAAAATAATTTATCTTTATTAATCAGTGAAATTTTTAGATGGTCAAGGAAACTCCATTCTAAAACGTATATTATAGATAATTCATGTCATTCTCATTAATGAATTAAGCAAATTGTATATTTAACTACTTCCCTTCACTGTTTCTTTAATAACCCAAACTTGAGAAGAGGCTCAAGTGGAAGCAACTTGATACAAATTAAAGCATTTCATTTGCACATATACACACATATTCTGAGTAACTTTTAGGGAATTCTTATAAAACATTATTTAAATTAAATATTTATAAAATGATTTTGAAAGTTAAAAATCATTTCATAGTATTTTATTTTGGTGTTTTCAAAATTTTATTTCTCTCATTTCTATAAGCAGCATGTAGCATCCTCTTATTATTTTCCTAAAATATATACTGGTATTGTTAACCAATTATATACAATCTGTCCGCTGTCACCGCTCCTTTTCAATATAGTACTAGAGACTCTAGCCAGAGCAATAAGGCAAGAGAAGGAAATAAAAGGAGTACAAATAGGAAAAGAGGAACTGAAACTATCTCTATTTGCAGATGACATGATATTATACTTAAAAGATCCAACAAGCTCAACCAAAAGGCTCATAGAACTGATCAACAAATTCAGCAAACTGTCAGGATACAAAATCAATCTTAAAAAATCAGAAGCTTTTCTGTATGCCAACCATAAATCTACTGAAAAAGAAATCCAGAAGACATTTCCACTCAAGATATCCCCCAAAACAATAAAATACTTGGGAATAAACCTAACCAAGGAGGTAAAAGACCTCTACAAGGAAAACTACAAAACATTTTAAATAATAAGAGATTTTTTTCTCAAAAAGTTTCTATGATAACTGAATACAGAGTGATTTTTAGTTATCATTGCCAGTTTCTGAATTCTTTTTTTTTCTTATTTTTTTGTGGTACCCGGAATTGAACCCAGGGGCATTCTACCTCCAAGCTACACCCCTGGCCCTATTTTTCATCCTTTATTTTGAAACTGGGTCTCACGAAGTTGTGGAGGGCCTCACTAAGTAGCTGAGGCTGGCTGCGAACCCGGATCCTCTGGTCTCCGCCTCCCAAGTACTGGGATTACAAGCATGCGCCATCATGCCCGGCTAGTTTCTGAATTCTTGCTAGGAAAGTTGAAAAAATTTTCAAAGACCACATTCATTATTGAATTGCTATTTTTCTTCTTTTCGTGACAAATAGCTCAGCCTTGTTTTGCCTTGATACGATAGTACCCAAAGGCAGTGCCATTTGAAAGCTAGAATTTTCATCTTATCTCAAAATGATTGTAGTTTTTATGAGACTAAATATGCAGTTGAGAACCATACAACCACATACAAACCAACACTACACTCAATTTCATATAGTAAATAATTTACCCAAATTATTAAACTTCTTTATAGGGGAAAGAAAAGGTTACATTTCACAGCTCAATGCACATTGTGAAAGTGTGGAGCACCAACCTATTGGTCCACACAGTGTTCTACCACCACATCTATATGGAACATTCTCAGGAGCTGCCCACACAGTCCCAGCACCCCTTGGTCTACCACACTTCATCCAAATGTTGTCTCCAGGTGCCATAACACACCTGAGGGCTAGGTGTTACCCACCATCTGGAGTTGAGATAGTTGTACCTATTGTCATATGTATTCTATTTTGAATGTATGTGTATTTGTGTATATACACATTCATATATAATTACATAATTTACATATATATGTATATATATAACTTTTAGTCAAAGCATTATTCTCTACTCAAGGATCTGTTTTTAAAACTTCTCATAATGGGTCTTCCATATTGTCCTTTTCCTTAGAAGGAGATTCTTTAGTATCATCTCTCACATTTCCTAGTTACTATTTATTCATGGGAATGGGTTGGTTGTGTGGGCTTAAGAACAATTCAGTCAAGGAATCCTTCATTCAGTGACTGAAAACTGTCTTCCAGTGGTCGAAATTGTGCCTAGCATTAAAATAATGTGACTTACACTTTTTGAATTATTTTCATGTTTCCCCTGCATACCTATCTAGTGCCTATTGCTGTAATATTATTGGAGAAAAAAATTGTTGTGTGAAAGTCTGTAATTTAATTAACCTGTGTTTACACCTTAGCTTTACTACTTAATAGGTAGGTAAACTTGATCAAGTTTTTAAGTTCCCCAAGGATCCGTTCTCTCATCTGTAAATTGATAATTACGCTCCTTTAGAGCTATGTCTTGAGAATTAATTAATTGGATGTGTACAAGGTAAACAGCAGTGTCTTTTTTTTTTTTTTTTTGCGGTACCGGGGATTGAACGCAGGGGCGTTCTACCTCCGCGCTACGCCCCCGGCCCTATTTTTTATACTTTATTTTGAAACCGGGTCTCACGAAGTTGCGGAGGGCCTCACTAAGGGGAGAGAGAGAGAGAGAGACAGGGAGAGAGAGAGAGAGAGAGAGCGAGCTGAGGCTGGCCGTGAACCCAGATCCTCCGGTCTCCACCTCCCAAAGTACTGGGATTACAAGCGTGCGCCACCACGCCCGGCAACAGCAGTGTCTTTAACATATCAATCATTTAATAAATGTAAGCTGTTGATAGTGATAGTGCTATTAAATGATGCTTATGTAATTTATGGTGCTATTTTGCATGTAGAATTAAACATGGATCCTGTCTTTAAAATGTACAATATTAGCCAGGTGTGGTGATACATGTCTGTAATCCTAGTACTTGGAAGGCTGAGACAGGAGGATATCAGATTCGAAGACAGACTCAGCAACATAGTGAGACTCTCAGCAACTTAGCAAGACCCTATTTCAACAAACAAAAAAACAAAAATGACTGGGGATGTAGCTTGAAGGAAAATGTGTCTGGGTTCAATCCCCAGTACCATAAAATAAAAAATAATAAAATGTACAATATTAAAATAGAAAAAGGTAAGAATATATGAAATATACACAAAGGTTGCACTGCCTCATTTTTTATGGTAAAATTTGGATGACATCTTTCGGATATAGCTCTTGATGTACATTTAACTAATCCTGAGAGAACGCACAGGGAAAAGGAATGATTAAGTGGAATAATGACTAAAGGTTATTCCTCCCTTAGCTGTCGGCAAAAGACAAGTGAAATATATTTAATCTATCACATTAGCTCATTTAGGGCAAGCCTATTGTTTGTCTTCTGTTTAGAATATATTGTTCTCCTAGTGTGGGTATTAAATAGGTCAGCCCCAGTGATTTAACCAGAAAACTAAATATTTTTATTCAAATATTTGCAGCTGTCATGAACTACACGAGAAGCTGTATGAGGACAAGGGTGCATCTGCCCAGACACAAATGACACTCATTTCATATGTGTTAAATGTCCATGTTCTTTTTTTTTTTTGCGGTACTGGGGATTGAACCCAGGGGCATTCTACCTCCAAGCTCCATCCCCAGTCCTATTTATTAATCTTTATTTTGAAACACTAAGTAGCTGAGGCTGGCCGCGAACCCGGATCCTCCGGTATCAGCCTCCCAAGTACTGGGATTACAAGCGTGCGCCACCACGCCCGGCTAAATGTCCATGTTCTTCATCAAAGAAATTCACATTCTTATTAAAGATGGGAATATTATATAAGGTATTCCTCATATTATATTAAAAGTTGTCCAAAATTTTATATGCTTCATATATTTTTTAAAATTTCTATTTTAATAGTGTACATTTTAAAGATAGGATTCCTGTTTATTACAGCAACATTCAAAACAACTTCAGCAATTGCATATGGGTACTATCCATGGACAACGATGTTTTATCATTCACGTTCCCATAAGTAATGTCTGATGTGTACGAAGGGGCAAAACGTTCAAATTTATCTAAACTCAACAGCAAAAGGATTAGAGAACATTCTTTCATTTTCTCTTTCATAAATGTGAACTCAAAAGGAAAAAAAAGTGGAATATTGGCTAAGTGGCCAATCATAACAACGTCATTTGAAAGAATTGCAAATCAAAAGAGACATCCGTCTAGTCTGAAACCAACACATGTAAAAGGGAAGTACTGGCATTTTAAGATTATTTTTTTTAAATATTACACGACAAAAGATCACTACTTTTTTCACTTTGAAAATAGTCCCTCCAACCCTGGCATTTTCTATATTCTTTAAAAGGTCAGATAAATGTCATTTTGTGTTTTAGAAGTAACTTCAAACTACTAGTTGTATCAAAAGAAGATTTCTTTGCTTCCCACCGATGCACCGCGCATACTCCTTGCTTCTCTGAAACTCGTTTCGCACATGCACCAGATTTGCGCTCTGGAGACGGCTCCCTGTCTTATCTATCAAACTGTTACACACTCCATATTATTTCATGATGAGCAATTTGACATACTTTTAAGTAAGCATCCCTCGTTGTTCTGTCTGACCTGTCTTGTCGGGTCCTGACTCTTGGTGACCATCGATTCCCTCTTCTGTTTTTCCTGCTCCCCAACTACTAAAATGTGTGAAAATATGCCCCCCTTTTTACACAAGTACTGCCCTAATAAGCTACGCAAACGCTAATGCTCTGAACCCATGATATTCAACAACCCTCTTGTTCATTTTTCATCAACTCCGATTCATATTTTCCAGGACATCACTACTAAATGCTTCCCATAGAGCTATTTCCAAATCCTGTTGGCCTGGTCAGACCTTGAGGAGCAGCTCCGTTTTTCATTCTCTGGTGAAGGTATCTTATATCGATGCTTTCCTAAAAGATCAAGGCCATTCAATAGGCCTTCACTCAATTTTACTTGCATCCCTTTCCTTAGGTCTCTGTTGTGATTTTATTCTTCCTATCTTTGTGTGTATGTGTGTGTGTGTGTGTGTGTGTGTGTGTGTGTGTGCGTGTGAGCATAAGAAGAAAGAGAAGAAGAAAAGGGACTGGTGTGGCGGTGGTGATGAGAAATGGTAGAGGAAGAAGGAGGAAGAGTGGGAGGGATGGGGAAAGGGAATGGAATGGGAAGGATAAAATTACACATGTGTGTATGTGGAGAGATAACCACAGCACACACATGCACGCACACTCGCATACACATATGAAATTGTTGTTGTTCAGAGGAAAGCCCTTCACTTGAACATTTTATTCCTTCTTAGATAATCTAAAGCAATGCTCATGTTTTCTTTTTTCTTACATTTATTTCTTCTACTGTTTTATTTTAACTAGGTCCATCGTCTGCAAACATTCCTAACTTTCCTCCTAATGTTAAAACAATTAAAACTAATAAAACCTTCCAAAACTCAAGCTATCTTATCTCCTTGCTATTTGTTATCACACCTGCTGAATGTTCTGTACAATTGCTTTCAATTTAATTGTAACTACTAGTAATGGTCTTCTGCCCCAACATCCTGTACAGAAAGATCTGTGTGAGCCTCAGTTACAAATTTATGTCTCTCCTCAGTAATTTTTGTTACTTTGTGCAACATTGGATATAATTGATTATTCTTTTTATCAAACACTTCTTTGCTAACCTCTGTGAGTTTAGATTGTGGTTTCCTTACGTATTTATGATTTTTTTCTCTATATCCTCCTTGCACTCCCCTTTCTACTCTTTATCTCTAAGTGAAATTGCTTCTGAAAGATTCACCTGAGCCAGGCATAGGGGTGCAATCCTCTAATCCAAGTACTTGGGAGGTTGAGACAGGAGGTCCGCAGGTTCACGGCCAGCCTCAGCACCTTAGCGAGGCTCTCCACAACTTAGTGAAACCCAGTTTAAAAATAAAAAAAAACAATAGGGCTGTGGATGTAGCTCAGAGGCAGAATTTCCCTGGTTCAATCCCCAGTAACACACACACACACACACACACACACACACACACACACACATACATAAATCCACCCGTCTTTGTGATTTGTAATTCCCTGGCGATTTTCTCATAATAAATGTACAGATTATCCAATCTATCCCCAACCCAGATCTAAGAAATCACAAAATCTGGAGTTGCCATTCAGACTCAGTTTCTAACATATACTCTTAGTGATTATTTTATATGCCACAGATGGAGAATTACTGCTATATGCATTCATATCCTTGGTAATAACATGTAATTCTATAATGTATTGTATCATTTCTATGTGGACATCTCTAAATTTTCTCCCACAAGCTTGATCTTGTTTCTAAACTTTTGTCCTCTACTTCCAGTTTCTTACTAGGTGTTGATATGTGTAATCTCTGCCCACAGCCTCATAATGGTACATGTGCACTTAAATCAATTTCCCCATGAGAGATTACCAAGGACTACATATGGATTTTATTTCTTATCATTATGCATATTTATATATATTCAATGTGTATATATAAATGTACATAAATTATATTGTATATCATTGTTGATATATAAATGTACACACATTGATAAGAAATAAATATATATTTCACAAAAGCAGTGTTGGCAACTTGGTTTATAGATAAGGGAGGAGTGTAGTTAATTTGCTATAGTTTTATCATCAACATGAATAAGATGTTTGACTTCACAATTATAATCTGTTCCCATCTACTTTAGTAGAGCATCTTTATTTTTTTATTTTTATATTTTTTGGTTCTGAGGATTGAACCCGATGGCATTCTCCCTCCGAGCTACACCCCCAGCCCTATTTTATTTTTATTTTTTGAAACATGGTCTTCATAGGTAGATGAGAATCTCACTACTTACTGAGGCTGTCCTCAAACCTGCGATCCTCCTGTCTCAGCTTCCCAAGTACTGGGATTACAGGTGTGCTCCACCACGCCCGGCTCAAACTTCTTTCTTTTTAAACTTTGAAGTGTATGGAGCCCGGTGTGGTGGCGCACGCTTGTAATCCCAGAACTTTGGGAGGCAGAGACCAGAGGATCCGGGTTTACGGCCAGCCTCAGCTCTCTCTCTCTCTCACTCTCTCCCTGTCTCTCTCTCTCTCTCTCTCTCTCTCTCTCTCTCTCTCTCTCTACTTAGTGAGGCCCTCCGCAACTTCATGAGACCCGGTTTCAAAATAAAGTATAAAAAAAATAGTGCCGGGGGTGTAGCGCGGAGGTAGACCGCCCCTGGGTTCAATCCCCAGTACTGCAAAAAAAAAAGAAGTGTATGGAGACTGGACTTTTCCAGATTTATTACACATTCCAAGAATTAATTAGAGTTCATAGAGTCCTTGAATATCTAGGGTGTGCATTTGTGCTTATAAGACTGTACATGAGATTTCCACTTGATTTATAGGATTAGACAAATTTACAATAAATCATAAAGCAGTAATATTTTTAAATAGCATCTTATACAAATAAATCCCCTGATTACTTCAATACAAGCATATCATATTTACATATTACAGTGTTTTGTATTTCCTTAATATAATACTCAAGCAACACATATTATACATTAAACAGCCATTTGTCTCAAGACAAAGTGTTAGATTTATATCCATATTTATTTTATATTAAATTTAAAGTGAGTCTAACATTTTTATAAACTTTAACTGCATTCAATGATTTAGCAGATAAAGGAGTTAAATTATCATAACTGAGGATGGATGTACTTTGAGCATCACGATCAAAATTGTATAAACAGATGTGACATTCACTTGCCCATTGTATTAAAGACAGAAGATTAAAGAGAGAAATTTAAATTTAAGGAAAATTTGCATTGAAAAATATTCTAAAAATTTACAGTAAAATACAACCTTTAAATAATCTTATGATATATAAGAATAATTGAATATTCTATGGCAAGGTCATTACATTGGAAATAAATTAGAATTCTAAGTATGGCATACCAATGCTTTCCAATATACTGTAGTTTGTAAAAATATATCAAAATTATTTCATCGTATATTAAATCACGGTTTTTTAAGTCATTCAGTAATTCCCCTCCTAAAGCTTGGAATTTATGTACTGTTTCCATGTATATGAAAATTATGTACAAACATTAGAGCTCATGATAATCTCTCCAACCCAAGATCTTTTTTTTTTTTTTTTTTGCAGTACTGGGGATTGAACCCAGGGGCGTTTTACCTCTGAGCTACACCCCCGGCCCTATTTTTTCTTTTTATGTTGAAACCGGGTCTCACTAAGTTGCAGAGGGCCTCACTAAGTAGCTGAGGCTGGCCTCGAACCCGGATCCTCCGGTTTCCGCCTCACAAGTACTGGGATTACAAGCATGTGCCACCACGCCCAGCAACCCAAGATCTTTAATCAAATCATCAAAGTCACTTTTTTCCATATAGGGAACCTGTTACAGGGATTAAGACATGCACATCTTGGTAAGTGGACATAATTCATCATATCACAGTTAGGACCAGATTGAGATGGTTACTTTTTAAAGGGATATACATAAATATATATGAACATATACATATATATAACACTTTGATATATTTAGTATTTAATGTGAAGATGCTAATTCATTTTCCATTGCTAGATTTGTTACAATTTTTTTAGCCAAATTCCCATTTTATCAATGTATATGTACAAGAAATGAATGTATTCATATATGCAATAGTTGATTTTAAAAATACAAAATTGACAAACTCTTAGCTAGACTGGAAATAATGGAGAAGACTCAAATGAACAAAATTTGAGAAAGAAGAGATTTTACAAAGAAGAGAGATTACTTCAGAAATTAAAAGGATCCTAAGGGGTTTTTACAAACAATTATAAGCCAACCCAACAAACTGAAAATGGAGAAAAATGGGCAGATTCCTCAAAAAATACACTCTCTGGGCCGGGCGTGGTGGCACACTCTTGTAATCCCAGTACTTGGGAGGCGGAGACTGAAGGATCCGGGTTCGCGGCCAGCCTCAGCTACTTAGTGAGGCCCTCCACAACTTCGTGAGACCCGGTTTCAAAAAAAGTATAAAAAATAGGGCCGGGGTGTAGCTCAGAGGTAGAATGCCCCTGGGCTCAATCCCCGGTACCGCAAAAAAAAAAAAAAAATACACTCTATCAAAATTAATAAAGAATGGAGAGTCAGAACAAATCAATAAAAATGTGAAGACTGAATTAGTAATAAAAATATCCTAACAGAGAAAACACCAATAATAACCCAATATTTTTATGTGAGGAAGATATGTGCATAATCTATCTTCACTGTTGATTGAGTTAGAATGTTGATGAGAGAGAGAGAGACAGAGAGAGAGAGAGAAAGAGAGAGAGAGACAGAGAGAGATATTGATTGATTTTCCATTCTGGGAATTCCTGTTAGAAACAAATAAAACAAACAAACAAAAATTCTATTTGGAACCAAATGCTATTCATGGAGTAGGTTCATAAGATTCAAAGGAACCATGTTTTAAAATTCTTGGTAGAAGAGGTATCCTAATGATAACACAAATTACCTATGAACTTTACTTAAACAATAGGCAATATAGCTGTTTGTACAGGACATACAATAAGATAACGCATGATTCAAACAGGCCCAATTTTGACATTAGCATATGATAATGTCCCAATTTCCCATATAAATATTACTCTCTCAAGTGCATTAATAATCACTATGAACTTCAGCTTCTTCATTTAAGAAAAATAATTATTTCAGTCTGACAGTGTAACAATAAATTGAGATGGCTTAAGTAATATCTATCATTTATATCTTCCCTTATCTCTCCTCCATCTCTTTAATAAACATTAAACCTCACTCCACTATCCCAGTGGAAGGCATGTGAACCAAGCTCCTACTTTAACCCTCTTGCTATACCTGAGGATAGGGGCAGTTCACACACACCAATGGACCAATCAGAGAGCACCCTGGCCTCTTAGGGTGGGAACACTCAGCCTCTGTTTTCCTCAGCATTGGCTGACAGGGGCTGCTTTACAGCCTTGAAGCCGTTCAAGATGAAACAGAAAGAGAAATAACATTTTGACACAGGGTTCTACCTAAAACAACATGTGTGAGAGTCATTTGGGGGATTTATATACTATCATTGGTGCATTGTAACTATATATCATACTGAGGTATAGAGTGATAGGAAAATGCATGCACACAACACTTGGTGCATTTTCTTCTGGATCCTACCTGCTCCCTCCCCTTCTGCATACATGTCATTGAGACTGGCATTGATAATTTCATATGTGTACACCGCGTTATTTAAACTGTTACCTTCTTTGCATCTCTATTGCCCCCTCCTCTCTCTCTCTCTCTCTCAACCCCCTCCATCACTCCACTGGAGTCTCTGCTCCTCTATATGAGGTCTATTTTGTTTCCCAATTTCTATGTAGCTTCCATGTATAAGAGAAAACATACAACTATTTTCTTTTTGAGACTGGATAATCTCACTTAGCATAAATATTCTCCAGTTCCATTCATTTTCCTGCAAATGACATAATTTTGTTCTTCTTTATGGCTGAGTAAAATTCCACTGTGTGTTTAAATTGTGAGTCATTTGAAAACAGTAATGCATTAAGCAACCTATAAGACCATTCCATTATTTCAAGCCCTCATTCTTCTGAAGAATTGAATTCTCTCTCTCTCTCTCTCTCTCTTTCTCTCCCCCCCCCCCGCTAATGTACAAGTGGAACAGTAGACTTGTTTACTGGGCTTAATCCTAAGGTGTTTATTAGGGAATGCAGCCTTATCTTGAGGATAATAAAATACTTCTCTTAGAAAATGAAGGGTAGGCTCAGACAAGTGGGGTGATTAGGGTAAGTTGGCCAGGTGCAACAGTGGTAGTAGAAGGGATGGTTAAGGAAGTAAAGAGACTTCTCAGAGGTGGACCCATCTATGCAAACCCACAAAGAAGAGGCAACTTGGTCCACTTTGGGAGCTGAATGCCTTCAGAACATAGATAATGGCAAGAATAGAGGTGATGGAGTTGGGAGAAACAGGAATGAAACAATGAAAAGCAGTCAGGAAATGAAGATCATGATAGCAATAAGCTTGTTCAATTCAGCTGAGACACTCCACTTTCTCTTCACTGTGTATTCTGATAACTCAGTGTGTGTGTGTGTGTGTGTGTGTGTGTGTGTGTGTGTGTGTGTGTGTATGTGTGTGTGTGTGTGCATACTCAAGATAGATCACAGACCTAAGACTAGACCAGAAACTTTGCAGTTACTAGAAGAAAACATAGGACCAACTCTTTGCCAGTAGAGACTTCCTCAATGAGACCACCAAAGCTCAAGAAATAAAATTGAGAACCAAAAAATGGTATCAAATTAAAAATCTTCTTTGCAGTAGAGGAAACAGCCAAGAATCTGAAGACAAAGTCAACAGAAAGCCAACTACTCCTCTGATCTATGACTAGTACCTAAAATATACAAAGAACTTAAAAACAACATTAAAAATAACCCAATCAAAAATGGTGAATTGAAGCCAGGCATGGTGTCACACACCTGTAATCCTAGTACCTGGGAGGTGGAGACAGGAGGATCCCAGGTTCAAGGACAGCCTCAGCAGCAAGTATGCCTCTACCACCCTGAACCTCATCAAGATGTATGATTACAATAAACCAATAAAAAAAGAAACACCCTGTTTCAAAAAATAAAAAAATGAAAGGGTCTGGGGGTATAGCTCAGAAGTAGAATGCCCCTGGGTTCAATCCCCAATATAAAAAAAATTACAAAATGAGCTACTGAACTGAATAGACAATTCTCAAAAGAAGAAATACAAATAGCCAATAAATGCATGAAAAAAATGTTCAACAGCATTAGCATTCAGGGAAATTCGAATCAAAAGTACACTGAGATTCCGTCTAACTCCAGTTAGAATGGCAATCATCAACAATACAAACAATAATAAATGCTGACCAGGATGTGGGGAAATAGGAAATCTTACTGACTGTTGGTGGGATTGTAAACTAGTACAACCACAATGGAGATCAGTATGAAGATGACTCAAAACACTAAGCATAGAACCACCATATATCCCAGCTGTAACACTCCTTTTTATCTTTCCAAAATAATTAAAGTCAGAATATTATAATGATATATGTGTATCTATGATGATAACAGCACAAATCACAATAAACAAAGTATGGAACCAACCTAGGTGTCCATCAGCAGATGAAGGGATAAAAAACGTGGTATATACACATAATGGAATTTTACTCATCCACAAAGAATAACAAAATGTCACTTGCTGTAAAATGGAATAGAAATAGAAAATATTATGTTAAGTGAGTCAAGGGTCATATGTTTTCCTCTCATATGTGGAAGTTTGAAAGAAAATAGGAAACAATATGTCCTTCAGATAAGTGAGGAGACAAACCAGTAGAACAGTGAAAGGGAATTTGGAGATGGAGGTATGAAGCGGGGAAAGGAGACTTGATGAAGGAGAGACAGTTCAAATAATGTTTTGTCCATATATGAAGGCATAACTACCGATCTCACTACATGTGTGGGGGGTGGGGGAAGGGAGTGGAATTAAGAAGGAAACACAGGAAGTGCTGTGTGCATGTATGTTTTTATCATGTTCAACTTCACCAGATGTACAACGCACCAGTGCAATTATACTAAACAATAAACATGCATGGTACATCTTCTCCATGCTCACGCTCCATGCTTCTCCTAAATAAATAAATAATAATAAATAATAACATTTAGTATTCTCAAGCCTGGTCCATACTCAGTGAAGAAATTGCTGTCAAAATTTGTCAGTAATATAATAGAATATGATATCAAAATTGTATGAGTTGGAAGAGATTTATTTATAAGTATTTATATATATATATATATATATATAGTTTGGGAAGTTAGTGAATCAAATGGTTTACAAGACAGTGATTCTTAGTTTTAGAAAAAAATATTTCAACAGTGTTAGATTTCCATGAAACTTAGAGAAAATGAGAAAGTACAATTTTGTAAAAATTATACATTTGACTTTTTACCCTTAAAAGAATGGCTTTAAAAATACCATTTATTGCTCATTGATACTATTCAGAAGTGCCAGATAAAATGTGTATGTATTCTCCAAAAGGATTTTGCCCTTTTGTGATAAAAATTTTCAAGTGGAGTACTTGTGCACTGAACTTCCACAAAGCATCATCGACTGTGGGAGCAAAGGAAGTAGTTTTCATTTTAACTGTCATTTTTCAAAATGAATACCAGTACTTTTGTATGTTAACATTTTAATAATGCATGACATTCTCTAACACATTTTATAAAGAAAAGTTTTAGTCTCTTGCACAAAAAAGTCATTTATCTGTGATCGCCAGGCTTAGTCAATATACAGATTTAAATGTATTTGTGATTTACATATACAGGCTACATGCAGGAAGACAGTCATTAGCTTTTGGCATATGCATAAGTGTGTTTGTGAATGGTAACAGGTATTGTCATGGTCCCTGTGTCCCTCAGACTTGCAGCTGTTACTCTCTGCATTTCTGTGACTGTCGTGGAAGTTGCTTTGACCATGTGCCCCTCAGGCAGCAATGCCAGGAAGCCCACATACCCTGAGGGCTGTCCAAAAGGAGGAACTCCAGGAAGCTGATGGATAAACACCCCAGCCTCCTTGTCTTCTGAGTGAAATAATTCAGAGACATCTGCTTAAACTATTCTCAGAGTTTCCTGAGAGTATTCAGTTCCACACGTCCCTGAGGGTACCTGGCGTCATAACACATCATCTGACCCACATGCTCTCTGTCACTCCGCCACCACTCTACCAGCATCCCCGGCCCTTCCCAGAGAGGCTTCTGGGAGGCTCAGCCTCACCTCCCAGTGTACATAAATGTAAGGTCTCATGAGTATCTTTTTACCTTCCCTCTTATCCATAGTAGACACTTCATAAATGTAGATAAATACATGCATACATATTAGTTCACACATCAGCTTCTGAGAATGCATATGTATGTATCTCAGAGGTTTCCTTCAACCTTCTCTGCCTGCCGCATGTAACAGCATCTTTCTCTTGCTCTTCTCTTTATCCTCATGAGTTTGCATCTCTTTATGCCTGCCACAAATCCTCCCTTCTCTTTCATCCATTGGAAAAGAACAGGAACACGCACACACACACACACACACACACACACACACGCACATGCACATGCACACACATAACACATAGAGTACACACTGTATGAGTAGTATAAATCCGTTTATGTATTCATATATATATATATATATATATTTATGTATTTTTTTATTTATTGGTACTGGGGATTGAACCCAAGGCCCTCTATCTCAGCTATACCCCAAGAACTTTTTTTCTTTTAATTTTGAAACAGGGCCTCACTTAGTTTCTGAAGCTGGCCTCGAAGCTATAATCCTCCTGTCTCAGTTTCCCAAATACTGAGATAACAGGCATGCGCCACCACCACACCCAGTTTATTTATCTATATTTCAATAGCCATTAATAACCAACATTTATTCTAAAGTTTCTATAAGATTTTAAAACTGCTTAATGTCATTGAAGCCCAACAAAATAATTGTGTATATTTGTTACGTGAATTTATGTTTGTGAGGGCATACCCAGCTATTCACAAAACATTGGGGAATAAAAGTTGTAAAACCCAAAATTCCATAGTTCCCATATTTTGAAAAGCATAAGAGTCACCACGTGAAACGATCACAGTCTCTACATGACCATATTTTCGCATTAATTTTAAGTTAGAAGGGAGTCTTCCTCAAGTAGAGTTGTTTTAATGCAGATACGTTCACATGGGTTTGGAATATTCCCTAGAGAAAAAGCAAACTTTAATTTCTTTTAACAAATTAATATGGTATATAAAATACCATGCCATTTTCATAAGGTGTGTGTTTAATTATAATTTTTAACTCAAATGCGCTATTTAATATATTTAATCATCTCATCTTTATTTTCTCAACATTCAGATATATGCTTCTTATTACTCAAATGAAGCAGGAAAAAAAAATCTTGCACTGAAAGGAGCTAATTGGTTGTAACCAAACACTTGTTTGCTCTTCGTAGGGAACATCTCAGGTTTATATAGACTTACATGAGGCATTATTTAAACTGTGACTTTGTTGTCTAAATGTGGAAATCAATTCTCGCATTAAAATGCATAGAGCTTGACATAATAGATATCTTACAGTCTAAAGAGCCTAGTAATTTAATATTTTAGGAAGCAGGGAAAAATATTTAGGAAATATAACATTTTCCAAAACTGAAAGCAATTGTATTTTATATCAGTTTTCATCTTTGATGACTACTTATTTTTTAACAATACACATTTTCCAGAACTGTGGGAACTTACATTCTTATATTCAGGCAGATTACAAATTATTTTGAATTTCCTTTTTCAAAACAATAGTGTACCATCCTTAAAACAACAAGGGTTTATAAGGATTTATGAGAAATGTGTAAAATAGACCTGTTCATTGAACCTCATACCTCTTTCTTCAGCCCACTCATGCAAAATAGTTTAAATGTAGGAGAAAAAATTAACTAAAATATGTAAACAAATTTGTACCTACATATGATTTTTTTAATACTCCACTTCCCAGACACAAAATTGGTTGGGGTACGTGGGACATGCAGGACTTGCCTTGGTGACCCTATGCCTCTGTCTACAGAATCACCTCCCCTTACTTTAGTACCATTTACTTCCTCCAAAATAATGTGAAGAATTTATGGTTCAAAGGTGTCTTGGTCAGAATTTCAAGCCTTTGAAGTCTTTATACACACCTTCCCATTTTTGCAAGTTTCTTGAATTTACCCATGCTGGGAAAAACATTTAACCTCCTAACAAAACAGGAAATGAACATTTGAAGAAAAGAATGATTCACTTCCTCTGTCTCTATAGGAAATAACGAGTTGGTGTTCCCTGGGGATTTAAAATGTGAGATGCCAACCTCCAAATCCTTTAACTTGCTATAACCATCACTGTCCTTGTAAAATCATTACGAACTGGTCCAGGGCAGTTTTTATGTTCACCAAGAGTGTTGGTGATAAATGGAGAGCTTTACAAATATATTCTTTAAAAAAATGTAAGAAAAATGTTATTTTACAGAACTCTGGGCAATATGTGTTAATATATGACTTTTCAGTCAATAGGAAGAAATCGTAAGGAATGGGTGCCCAGGAAGACTGAGAATTGGGGACATCAGTACTGCTCCTGCTCTTGCAAGGTCAGTTCTGGCCATGAAGTTACCACTCTGGAGGTCAGCTGCGTCCCTGCCTCCTCCTGGGCTCCCCCTGTATTCCCCTTGCTCCTGCCCACTGCCCTCTCAGTCCAAGGCATGTTAAAGGCTTTGCTATCTTACTACTCCCTGGATTTTACATTTGTATATGTAAAACTTACATTTATATATAAAGATAAATATATAGGAATGTGAATATACATCATCTACTAAAACTAATAGTGACCAATGATATTAAACATTCAAATTCAGAATGCTTAGCAACACAGGAATAATTTAGTCATTTAACATTAAATCATTTTTTCCTGATGGACTAGAGTCCAATAAAATGATATGGGAAAATGAGACATAATATTTTCTTTAAAAACTCTTATTTAGCTGGGCGTGGTGGTGCACACCGTCATCCCAGTACTTGGGAGGCTAAGAAGGAATGATGGCAGGTTCAAGGCCCGCCTCAGCAACTTAGCTAGACACTCAGCAACCTAGTGAGACTGTTTCAAAACAAAAAATAGAAAGGGCTCAGGGTGCATCTCAGTGGTAGAATGCCCCTGGGTTCAATACCCATTAAAAAAAACCCTCTTATATAAATACCTTTAATATAACTTAAGAATTTAAGCCTGTCTTATCTTAGCCTGATGCTACCTACCCAAAGGAGTTATTTCAAGAGAAGTATCATAATTATTTTTTCATTTGATAGGGTAAGGCATGAATACAGGTCAGTGTCTGTAACGGATGATGAATTATAAATCTGAGATTTATTGACAAGATGCATAATGACCATGTCTAAACTAAAATATTTAAATATTACACATTTCATTCAGCAGTGCTTACCTTGGCTGCAACATTGTTCATACGTCCTAAAGACTGAAATGTAGGATTAAAGTTGGATACAAACTAAGTAATGAATATTCTCCACAAAAATTTTACTGGAAACTTAAATACTAAGTTATATTACAGTTTTTTTTTCTCCAGGATAGATACTTTATAATGTTTTAATGGAATGAGAAATACTAATTAGAATTTCAAGAGTGTAATAAATAAAACTCTTATTTTTCAGGTACTGATTAGCTACACTTAGAACCGAAGAGACAATATATAATTACATTGAAAACACAGATTCATGAATTTCCTCCAAATTCATGACTAAGAAATATAACCAGTAATTTTAAATCCATCCTGTATTGACTCCATCATGCTTGTACCATCAAAGACTGCAGATGTTAAAGTTAATTTGGCCGTCGTAATAAATTAGTTGATTTGTCGAACACACGACAAGTTCAATCTCTCAATCAGTCAAGCAAACTGTTAGCATTGTGTAGAGGCCTCTTGATTTTTAGTTACAGCTAATTTGATTGGGAAAAATAAAAATCTATTAGGAGAATTTAAAGCCAAATTTGGACAAATAACTAAAACTTATGATACCCACATAGCTAATATCTCATGTGACTTTTTTTTTGAGACAGCCTTCAATGTGGGATTAAAAGTCATTTTAAATCCACAATTTGGTAAATGTTCATAATGATTTATTTACCTTACTTCATTTTGTCAACTTGTTTTTCCTATAGTCATCATTTAAAGAAAATTTATCAGAAATGGTTGAACCTGGAAAACTCAAAGGACCATTAGAGGTGTCGATTTCAACCTCTTCAATCTCTTCTTATTTAAAGTTTTAGAAAATGTTATAAAGCCCCAAATAGTTTTAGTATAAACACAAACTTTTTATTCAAAGAGCTGCATATGATCATATAATTTAACAGCTGAATATAATAAATATTGACATTTGAGATAAAGCTATCAAAACATTTTTATAATTTTATCTAATTAGATCTTCCATGTACAGGAAAAATTTAACCACCACTAGTTATTGCTGTTAATCTATTACTGTGTCTAATTTATAAACTAAACTTTATCAAAGATATGGACATAGGGTTTAGTTCTATCCCTTATTTCAGGAATTCACAGGTGGGGGGAGAGTGTCTTACAATATATCCTCCATGGATAGGGAGTACTACTGTATAACTCCCTTAACAGTTAGGTTTTTGGATTATTTCCTCTTATCATTAAATTTCTATTTCAATTTAACATATTCCATAAAATATGCATTATAAATGTTGATGAGTATCTATGAAAGATGAAAAAGCAATTTTTACTTGGAATGCATCCCTTCATAAGACCGATGAGATTTCTCCCTCCTTTTCCTTATTACTGTGAAAATGAGATGGGTCTCAGCATCAATTTTTCCCCTAATTTTGTATATTAGAGTTGAGAAAACATATTTCATAAGTAATTATAGGAAAATGAAAGATTATTGATAACCATATGACTCTATTGTTTAGATTTTTTTTGTTTAGATGTCAATACTTATCTAGTGATATCTGACTGCTGATGAATCAATTAGTTGCTTCTTCAATATTATTGAAAGCAAAGATTTTAAAGCATCTTTATTTCCAACAGATTTGTTACCTAGTCACTATTGGAACATCTTTTCTTTTTTTTTTCAATGTATGGGATGTAGTTCTAGAGAATTTCACAAATAATTATCAAAATATTGTTAATCTTACCTGTACTATTTTACTTAGAGGCACTCATTTAACTTAATATACTCAGAAGCATTTGAGAAAATATCTTGTTAATTTAGTTATTGGTGAAATGATTAGATCTTATCATAAGCTTTACATTTATTTCTGTATAACTTTGAAGATGTACCTCAATCCATTTGTGGGGTCTTTGAAGAGATGAGAATTTTCAGTGATCATTCTGTCTGATACACACAGGTTTTTATTTGAGTCAGAATGGATGAGAGACATCCAGGACTAATTCAAGGTGGGAGAAACTCACTGTTCCAGGGTTGAGAAGATAAGACTATGCAGAAGGTTGCAGCTGTGAGCTAGCAGCAGCAAAGTCAACAGATGCAAATGGGCACTCAAGTTAAAATGGTCTCTGGGCATAGGGACAGACAACAGCACTGTCTGCAGTAAGCACCAGTAACCCTCAATTTAGGAATTCCCTGCTTAACATTCTGTCGCTAAAATTCATTGTAGTTTTCAATCTGCCAGATTTGGCAAAACATTCCATGTGAAGCATATTTTCTAACTCTTTCCCATGTATGCTAAATTTTAAATTTATATTCCTTGCCCTAACTTCCCTTGAAACTCTATATGTTGACAGATTTCTGTAGTTGGATGCTTAATAAGTACTTAAACATGAAAATATTTCCCATGAATTATCATACCTCCTCTGCTTTAATCTTACTCATTATTACCCTTCCTATACCTTTTCTTTTTGGTGGTACTGGGGATTGAACCCAGGGGTATTCTACTTCTGAGCAACATGCCCAGCCTTTTATTGTTTTTTTGAAACAGGGTCTCACTAGGTTACCGAGAGTCTTGCTACTTGCTGAAGTTGTCCTCAAACACGTGATCCTCCTGTCTCAGCCTCCCAAGTACTAGAATTACAGGTGTGCACCATCACATTCGTCTCTCTTATACTTTTAACCTTACCCATTGCATACATAGCAAAGTTGCTGTTTTTCCATTTGCTCTGGGAAAATATTTTGGGGGATTATCCTCATCATTGTTTTTTCACTCAACAACTCATCCAACAAATTCTGGTGTCTCTAGCACCACATTATATTCAAGATCCCATAACTACTCAAAATTTCCACGAGACCATCCCGATTCACACCACTAATAAACCTCAGTAGGTGCGTTTCACAAGTTCCTTCGTGAGAATTTATGCTTCTGATTTTGCCCTTCTTCTAACTGCGCTTCTCCTACACTGTAAGTAAAATCCTGCCATTTTTCAGCTCAAAATATTCCAGTGGCATCTCGTGCCTCTCAGAGGAAGAGCTGGGTCCATGCGACGGCCTCTGTGACCCTTCACACTCTTCCCCCACTCTCTTACCACTTGATCCGCCCTGCTCTGTGGCTACCCCAGCCCGCCCGCTGTGCCTAGAACCCACCAAGCATCCTCCTGCCCACTGTGCAGGGCTCTCACTTTTCCCACCCAGATGAACACAAATCTTGAAACCTTATTTATTTCCCTATTCAAATTTCTCTTCATTAAATAGACCTCCTCAGGCTACTGTCTGTAAGATACATAACTTCCAAATGCCTCAGCACCCTTGTTTCTCATGGTCTTACTGTTCTCTAAATCATTTACTACTTGTATAGTACATTACTTTTATATTGTTCGTTCTCTTTCCCTACTAGAATGGATCATGAGGAAAACAAGTTTTTATTCTCTGCCAAATCACCAGCACCTAGAATTATATCTAGTGTATGTTAATTGTTCATCTATTTTGTAAAAACAATTCCAATGGCTTCTGTGATATTTTAGTTCTCCTCATAACTGCAGCCATTCATTTAGCTTTTGTAGTGTACTATTCTGTTTGTGTCGATTGTTGACTTTCTGCAATATGTTCTAGTATCTTAAAGTCATTCTTCATATTTTCCTCATTAGATCACCTACTCTTCTATGGCTTCTTCTTGGTCGTATGTATCTCAGCCTCTCAAATTTCTTCCCTAGAAGTTTGGGCTTATTTATCCTCTGCTTATTGCATATTACCATTGGTGCCGTAATGAAGATCTCCCCAGATCTTCATTACAGCCACATTTGATTTCTGAGCCAGAAACCCCTGCAAAAACAGAGAACCATGGCTCCAAACTTATCATCTTCCTCTTTCTTTCTCTTCTACATTAATTAAAAACATATTTACTGAACAGTTATTATGAACTGAGCATTGTGCTACGGATGTAAACACAGAGGTCATTCTCTATGCTCAGGGGGTTAGGCTACAGAGGATAAGACTGTAAGCAGTTATTAAGTAATCCCATTAATTACTAGCAGCACTGCCTTTCTTTTGTTTTATTTTATTTTTATTTTTAAGTATTTTGTGTTAATTTTTATTGTATCCTGCCACTGACCTATACCCCCAGCCCTATTTTATTTTTTATTTTGAAACAAGATCTCACTAAGTTGCAGAGGGCCTCCCTAAGTTGCTGAGGCTGGCCTCAAACCTACGATTCTTCTATCTCAGGCCCCCAAGTACTAGGATTATTGGCATGTGCCACCATGCCAGCTTGATTTTTTATTTATACTTTTATTTGGTGCATTGTAATCTCACATCATAATGAAGTTCAGAGTGATAGGTGATAAGAACATGCATGCAAATAGCACTTGGTGAGCTTCCCCAGGCTCCAACCCTGCCACTCCTTCCTCTTCCCTGCACATGATACGGAGATCGGCATTGATAATTTCATATATGTACATCACATCAAAGGAAGTGTTTCCTTCATCCATTCCCCTCTCCCCATCCCTGCATCCTCTGTACACTGTGCTTTATTCTGACCCTGGTCTTAGCCCAGTACAATCCTCTGTGCCTCGGTCCTCTGACCTATCTTTCATATGACACCGTGGTATCAATCTGAAATAAAAATCTTCCAGAACTACCAGTGCAAAATACTTCAGTGGCTTCCTTTATTCTGAAAAAAATGTCCCATACTTCCCGGTATGGCATGCGTGAGATTTCATGACTGCTTTTACAAGATTTTTCCCAATTTGCCTTTCCTCCTCTATTTTCAGATTATACATCTGAGACCTTAATATGCAAGGCCTTGCATATGGAACCTTTGTTTCTTCTACCTGAAGTTCTCGCTGCTTCTCCTTTATGGATAGTTTATGGTTAGAAACCCTCTCTGTGTCTGAGTAGCACACTATATATAATCACACAACCAAATAATCTTTCTCTCTCATATCTGATGATGTGATTCATCTGAGTGCAGAGATGTGTCCATTATATTGATATTGTCTCAGGGGTTGACCATGCAGTGCCTAGTCTGGAGGTTCCCATTATTTCACTTTCGAGGCAAAAATGTGAATATGCTAATCAACATCATCTGCATTAATTGTATATCAAGGGAATTTATTGGATAATTTTTACATCCACATGTGGATTTCACCCCCCAAAATTATTTGTCACTTTGTATTATTTTCACTGAAATAATAATGGAATTTTACAGCAGAGAGGAAAACTACCCATAATTATTCACTTTAAGCATACCCTAAAGTATTTGGAGCTCTGAACAATTTTAGCCATTTTAGCTCTAGCTTTCGAAGAATATAGTTTACTCTGCTAGCACTAAATATTTTATCCTTGGAAAAACAGAAAGTATATACTTCCCTTGACTGTAATGCATGCTTCCCTTGGCTATAAACTAAAAATCATTTCAGGAATCCTTTTGACATCTTTACTCAATATTTTTTCTTAGATATTTGTCAGAGTTCAATAGTTTACAACCTCTTTGTACTTGGGAGTCTGGGAGATCTAACAGTAGGTCAATCATTTTGTAGCTTTAAATGAAAGATTAATTTAATGGATAAATTACTCAATTAAAAAAAACTTCTCCATCTTCCTGCATAAAATATCACTAAACATTAAAATAATTAAAATACACAAGGCCTTCAACTTTTATACTCTAATTTAGAATAACAGTCAAGTTTGGGTCCTAAAAATGACACCTTATAACTTGCGAGTAGTGAATTGCTAATACTCACAGTAAAATATACTTCCATTTAATATTTTTTCAAAGACTTACTTTTAAATTTTAAAAGCAAGAGGGGAAATTGTTTATTTTTATTCTTGCAAATTGTGAAGGCTAGCTTACAAGATAGACAGCAAAGGTGAATGTCTTTCTATCATCCCCTGAAGGGTACACATGCCCCGTGGGTAAGGTAATCCTTAAATCCACACGTACCCTTTACCATGTGACTAAAACCAGCTTTGGAATCATTGCACATTATGGATACTAAGCTCACAGATAATATGTATTTATCTTTATATTTTTATGAAGCTGACGAGCACATTTTTTGAAATTTCTGTGGAATTTGAATTCAGGGAAACACTAAGTGGTATAGTTGTGGACATATAGCACAATATACTTACTTCAAACCAAAGCTGTAATAAATTTGCTGGTATAACAATTAAGTAAGGGACATTTGGACAAATAGTTTCAGCAACATTGGGATTAGTAAATAACTCTATCAAGCCTTTCAATATCAGTATAACTTACAAATAGAACCCAGGGATTTATGAACCAGCCAGGGGTGATTTTGAATTGCAGCCACATGCATATAAAAGTAAGGTAAGTAATGTCACTGAATTCTTTTCTAGTCTCCTTCTTCTTCTTCTTCTTCTTCTTCTTCTTCTTGTTCTTTATTATTATTATTATTATTATTATTATTTTCATGCTGGGGATTGAACCCAGGGGCATTCTAACTCTGAGCTAGACTGCTAGCCCTATTTCGATTTTTTATTTTGAAACTGGGTCTCACTAAGTTGATGAGATTCTTGCTAAATTGTTGAGACTGACTTCTAACCTGCAATCCTCCTGTCTCAGCCTCCCAAGTACTGGAATTACAGGCCTGTGCAACCAAGCCTGGCTACTGGATTCTTAATATGTGTGTACATAGGAATTCAGGCTTATAATATGCTGCCATTGTTGTTTTTTAAAACCAAGAAAGTCACCACTAACACAGGATGAGAATACTGAGAGTAAATTTTAACTCTAGTCATAGGATGCTTGTCTCAAGTGTACCAAGAACTACAATTGAAGTGTTTATAGTTGCTTGATTTCCTTGGTTCATAATGATTTCTATAAAAAAAATCTTGTACACGTGCATTTACACATACATACAAATGCACACCTGCCCCTAGAATTCTGGGCACAATTTCATTTATTCCTCCTCTCATTTAATTCTTCCACAGTCCCACAGAGGAGTTTGTTACAAACTCCTCCAAATTCACCACTAAAACTTTATTCATTTGCTTTTAATCCACTAACAAGGAATAAAAACATTAACACTTTAATTCACATCCTTGTGATTTCTGGTGTACAATAACATACTTTCTAATTTGCCTGGGGTTCTAATCTTACGTAATTCAACCTAAATCCCATACTATTACCATCTGTATCTCCCTAAAGTGGAAATGTAATCGCATCATGGTCTGACCTGGGCCTTTTGAAAATCCTTCATTAGTTTTCCACCGTGTTCTTGAAAAATCCAGAGTTTTTCAGTCTGAATGTACCCTGAAATAAATGGTTATTAGTACAATCACTGCCCAGATCAGGACCTACTTTCTACCAAATAAAGCTGATGGAGGGTGACTACATCAGAGATCCTGAAAAATTCCTCAGGGAGCCAATGAGTAGAGACCCACTGTCCTAGGTCTCCTGGGCCGACATAAAGAGCTTCTCCTAATCTGGTCCTCATGCTGTAGGACTCATGAATCATCTCCCCCTTGTATTATGAAAACACTACCTTCTCCTAACCTCAAGGACCTCCCAGTGCCTCCACATGTCTCTCTCTCTTCCTGGGGGACTCCTCTCTGTTTTCTACAGTGTGATATTTTCTGCTAGGACTCATCTCCTACTCCCTGTCTGTAATAGTTTGGATTTAGAATTTCTCCCAAGCCCTCCCAGAAACAAGGTAGTCATGTTGGAGGCAGGGCTTTGGTTGCTGAGGAGGGGGGGTCCCTGGAAGTGTGGCCTTGGGGATTTTATATGATGTATCCTCCCCTTGCTCTCTCTCTCTTGCTTCCAGTCTCATGATATGAACGCAGAGGACTTGCTCTCTCGCTTTTTCTGCCTCCTTTACCATGCCCTGAGCTTTCTCCCAGATGGACTGAACCCCTGAAATCCCCAGAACTGTGAGCAAATAAATCTTTCTTCCTCTAAGTTGCTATGCTCAGGTGTTTTGGATTGCAGCAGTGAGAATGCTGATTGAACCTTTGTCCTTTCACTAGATGTCTCTCTTGCTTCCCCCTCCAACCTTTTGTATCACTAGAGAGCCAGAGTGGATCCCACTCTTTTGCTCAGAGACTACCTGAGGCTTCATTTTTCTCTATACTTTTCATGTTGCAAAAGTAATGTATTATAAAAGCAAGAAAACTTCTTATGTTACTATCATATAAGTCTGTTTCTCCACATGTAAGTCCTTTCAGGCTTGTCTTCTCAGTATAGTACATCTAATACCATACACATAGACAAAATAATGCTCCCCCTAAAGATGTCCACATTCGAATCCCTGGGATGTGTGAATGTGGTCTCATAAGACGAGTGGTACTTTTCAGATGTGATTAAGGACTTTGAGATAGAGGTTTGTGGTGGATTATCCAGGTGAGCTCAATGTCATCAGAAGGATCCTTGTAAAAAGAAGGCAGGAGGGCTGGAGTCAGTATTAAGAATGGTGAGAATAAAGTTGGGCACTATGGTACACGCCTGTAAGCCTAGTACTTGGGAGGCTGAGACAGGAGGATCAAAGGTTCAAGGCCAACCTCAGCAATTTAACAAGACCCTGTTTCAGAATAAAAAAATAAAAATTGATGGGGGTGTAGCCCAGAGGTAGAATGCCCCTGGGTTCAATCTCCAGTACTTCACCCCCAAAATAAGAATTGTAACGATGGAAGCAGAGGTCAGGGTGAAGTGAGAAACGATTCAGGATCCAAGGAATGAGGCTGTCTTTAAAGCTGAAAAGGGGGAGTCCACACTTAGAATCTAGGATGTACCGCCAGTGCCAAAACCTTTATCTCTTAAAATTTGAGTGGATTCCATAAGACAAATTTTTGACTACTAGCCTCCCAAACTGTAAGAAAATTTTATCTTGATTTAAAATACTAATTTTAGCTGGGTGTGATGGTGCATGCCTGTAATCACAGTAGTTAGGCTGAGAGAGGAGGATTTCTGGTTCAAGTCCAGCCTCCACAATGTAGTGAGACTCTCAGCAATCTAGCAAGACCCTGTTTCCAAAACAAACAAACAACAACAACAAAAAAATAAAAGGTGTTGGGGGTGTAGCTTGGAGATAGAATGTCCCTTGGTTCAATCCCCAGAACCACGAACACATACACATGCATGCACACAAACATATATACAAACACACACACCAACACACACAGACACTAATTTTGTACTCGTTTAATACAGAAGCAACAGGAAATTACTACAGCACCCAGTTTATTGAATGAGTGAATCATTTACTGTTCTTTTCATAATAGCATGCATTTTTATAAGATTTACTATACATCATTCACTGTCACAGCACCACAATTTATAATTACATCTTCAAGCTCAAATCAAGTTTTCAAACATTACTTTCATTCACACATAGAGCTGAATGACCCTTACTCAGTTTTGGAAACAGTGAACCATTGCATTGATGATGGTTCCTTATTAAATAGGTAGGTGTCATGACCTGAGCATTATTGTTAATCTTTGTGTATACATGACAACACAGAGTGATGTTCCTTGGTTGCTGCCTTTATCTTTGGTTTTCTAACATTTCTAAAACACTACAATTGATCTCAGCTTCTACTTGCCATTTTTCTTTGATCTTCTGTTAAGCGCTTGCTTGACTTTCCCTGGGACCTCTTTCTTCTGACAGTGCATAAGTACAACAAGATGATCCTGTCTAAGATGCACCTTGTTAGTTAAACTATGTGATTAGGAACCAAAATAGGAAACTAATTCTGCAAAACTGTTAAAGGCAAAAGATAAGCAGTTTTTCTAAGAGGAGTAAGGTTCAGGGATGTTTTTAATAGAGGTATGGATGCTTTACTGATAGTCTGAAAATCACTTTTGAATTAAAAAAATACCTATCTAAAATCCTAAAAAGGTATGAATCCTGTGACAGCCTAATTTTTACTTACTCTACATTTCCTGGAAAAAAATCAAGTTCAATATGGCAAAAACATTATAATAGAAATTAAATGAAGCTGGGCGTGGTGGCACACGCTTGTAATCCCAGTACTTGGGAGACTGAGACAGGAGGATCACAGGTTTGCAGCCAGCCTCAGCTACTTAGTGAGGCCCTCTGCAACTTAGTGAGAACCTGTTTAAAAATAAAGAATAAAAAAATAGGGCTGGGGGTGTGGCTTGGAGGTAGAATACCCCTGGGTTCAATCCCCACTGCAAAAAAGAGAAATTAAATAAATCTCAAAAGTGTCTTCCATATCTATAGAAGGAAGTGCCTATAAAATTTGTTATCTATCACTTACCTGTGTCTTCTAAGGCCTGCAGATCTCTTCAATCTGCCCTCACGCACATGCAAATTCCATAGCACTGGAACAGCAATAAATACAATGGGGAATCTGTTTTCTCACCACCTCATTGAGCTCATTTTGTGATTTATATTCAAACTGGAGACCAGCAAGGAATGGAGATAACAAAAACTTTGGCCAGCATAATAGAGTTGCCCTGACAACTTTTATGCAAGGACGGACATTCTTTGAACTCTCCTCTGCATGGAGAATCTGATACCTGCAGGTAAAAATCCAAAGTGAGAGTTTTTCTCTAAGTTTGGCAGTTGTATCCCTGAAATTTTTAAATTATGGAGCTACTTTCAGGACAACTTTTCCCAGATTTTTTTTGGGGGGCCCTAGAGCATTTACTTATTTGATGTGTAGTTTTTAAAATATTTAAATACATATTTATACATATTTAAAGTTCATTCTCTGCATCTTGTCCTGTCCATTGATATGACATAGGAAAATATCTAACAGAGCAAAATATCTAAGACCCCTTAGCCTACAGATGTTCACAGATGTTACACATACCTATGAGACCTTTATGGTAATGAGGACACATGTTCTTTAAATACATTTGCAAAGACATGTGTTCCTTTTCATGTGCAAATTCATAATTAACATGGCTGTTTCTAAACTGTTTTCAATGTGCTATTATATTCTTTTTTCTCTTAACTGGGAGCATATCCAGTCAACTTAATTGTTGCACACTCTAATGTTGTCACTTTTTCATAGCCCTGTAATTAACACCGTGAGCCTGGAAACAGTTCTCCTCTGTACAACCCTCATGGTCACTGGGAGGCAGGCATACTGACTCAGCACACACCCACTTGTGAAGTACAAGCAGCCTCTACTACACACAATGGATGAAGGAAAGAGTGCATGGGATGTCCTGTCCCAGTAGCTGGGTTTTAGTGTCTTTGCACACATATCAAACCTTTAATAGCTAAGTGTTTTACTAGTTTAGTTTTCCTAGTTCTGTGGGGGCAGTTTTCTCCCTATAGAGCATCATATTTTCATCTCCTATTCAGTAAAGGATAACTTTATATAGAGAGCAGAACAGGGCCCCAGGCACTGGAGGAGGAGGATATAAGAATGCTTTCTCGTTCTCCATCCATTCTGTGGCATATAACCTCTAACTGTTTTCAAATAGCCTTTAATAGAGATAGTTGGAAATTGAACCAGTGTGTATGTGTGTGTGTGTGCCCTCTCTGCCTGTTGTTACAGGGACACGTGCATGTTGTATTATACATCTGTAGTAAAAATGACTTTTACCTACAAACAGAAATATTAAATTTAAAACTTAGGGAATTTTGTAAAATAGTATGTTAGCCAGAGTTTTAGATTAAAGAAAATGCATTCAAATTATGTAGATGAACTGAAACTGGCCAAATCAGTACTCAAGTGAAATAATATGGTTCTTCAATATTTAAATTGTAAAAATAATAAATATATTCAAAAATAGAGGAAGGTATTTTCAATAAGATTAGAAATAAAATTTAATCTCCATCTCTAAGTATATAAAAACACACAAACAGAATGGTTAAAAAATATAAACTCACAATAGTCACCAATAAGAGAAGGTAAGTCAAAACATCGACCATTATACTTCAGTCAGTATCTGTGTAATGCTGAATACTATTCTAAGCACTTTTATGCATTATTTCATTTAAACCTTAGAGCATCTTTAAGAGGTGGAGAAGTGAGATTATTTTACACATAAGTTAACTAGGGCACAAAAAAACCATAAGCAACTGATTATACAAATTAAAATCCTACTGTTATAGTTAGATATAAAATGTCTCCTAAAAAGCTCATTTATTAATAGTCGGGGTTGATATAATTGAGTCATGAGGATTGTAATCCCAGAAGTGGATAAATACATTGTAATGGATTTACCTGAGTGGTACCCAGTAGGCATGTAGGGTGTGGCTGGAGGAGGTGGTCCCTGGGGGTGCGGTCCTGGTGATTATATATATATGATTCCTCCTCCCCCTGCTCGCTCTCTTGCTTCCTGCCTCCATGTTGTGAGCACACTCAATGTACTCTCCCTATCTCTGCTTCCTCTCACCATAACTTGAGATCCGCAGTCTCTGGCTTCACATGGACTGAGCCCAAAACCATAGCGAATAAATCTTCCTTCCTCTAAGTTACATGGTCAGTTTTTTAGATTATAGCTTAAAGAATGCTGGTGGATACACTTGTCCAAAATGTCTATGAATGTAGTAAGGGATGTTTTATTCTAGTGAAGATTAAACATCCTAAGTCACTGAAATATATTGAAAAAATAGTACAGAGAAACCCAATTATTATATGATAATATGATATTAGATATCATTAGATATGAGTGATTAAATAATAGTCTAATTAACATTGAAGAAAAATTTGACTACGAGGAGCAAATGTAACTTCAGAGCACATATCAAAATAAATTTTAGGTGTAATAGAATAAAAATAAATGCTTCTAACTGCAGAGGGTATCTTTAGGCAAGACGAAACTAACAATTCACAAGAAAAATGTTGGCAGATTTATGGATATAAACATTAAATAGTCCAGTTTATGAAAGATGCATATTAAAAATTAAATGATAAATTCAGAGCTGTTGAAGAAAATTTTTGAAGAAAAATCGGTAGATACAAGTTGACTAATTGTGATACATGCATAAACTTTAACAAGTGGATAAGAATAAGGCAGGAAACAAGAAGGAAGAAAGGAAGGATGGAAAGCTTAATAAAATATGAAAAATAGAAAAGACTATTTAGTAATATTCACAGGAAAGACAATTAAAATGCTCCATAAACTTAAAAAAGGGCTAAACTTAAACCAGAGTCTGTAACATGCAAATTGAAACCAGAGTAAATTATTATTTTCACTGTCATATCTGCGTGATGAATTGGGACAGGTGGAAAGAGAACACTGCAACAAAAGAAAAAAAAAACTTTGTAATTTGTAAATTGATGATGATGTAAATAACTGCTTTGTTTTCCAATGGGCTTTGGCGGTTTTATTAAAATTATGAATTATTATTGCCTTTGTTCCATGAATCCTACTTTGGGGTCAATTTCACAGAAATAAAAGAACCATGTCATAAGGATGTACATAATGGGAGGTTTGCAAATATTGCCTGAGGCAGAAGACTTGACTTCTCTTGTGGGACAGGTAAGAAAGGCTGATCTCCAAAATGGATAAAAATTTTTGCCCAAAATATCTACCTACTAGAAAATTTATTAGGTGTAATGAACTATGCAGTTGCACATATAATTTAATGCAGTAAAGGTGAAACCTCAGCGAGTGCCTTAATTTTTATGGTGAACTGCTATATTAAATATAATAGTCAACTATAAATATAAGACAATATCAAAGCATTTTAAATAGTTTTGAAAGGATGAAGTCCACAGTGAAAATCGTATTCTATGGAGCTTTTCTGAAACATCCATGAGGATATTCACTTCAAAAAGGAACCAAGTGGTTCCTGGTCCTTCTCTTGGTATATTAAGAGCTGTGTTAGATTCATGAGGCAAAACCTGGTAACTCTCATCACACTACTTTTTTGCCTGTTTCATTTTGTAATTGTGCTTTCAGTCACCTTACTCACCTGTCTTAACATCCATACTGTGATTTAACATTTCTAGACTCATTACCTTTAGTGAGCCCAAATTACTGTGACAAATAATTGTCAGTAATTATTGGACATTTATTAGGGGTTTGAGATTGCTGTGAGCAGTTTACATGTATTAATTTTAATTGTATCAAGAGTCCTTTGAGGTATGTGCCATAGCATTTTTCTGGTTTTATAAAAGAGAACAAACAAGCTACAGAGTCTAGGCAATGTTGCTCCCCAAGTCTATACTCTCTATTTTCTTCATACTCAGATACCATCACCAACCTACTTGACTCATAAATATACAATGATGTGCAAATTACTGTGGAACTTGAGTAAATGTTTTAAGGGTCTTGCCCAACATCAAATGCTCTAGGAGTAGCTGCATTCTGTGTTTTTGATTGTTGTAGGAAGGATTTGAACTAAGCCCCCTTTTTATCATATAATATTACCTAATACTTGAGCAATGTTAAGCAAGACACAACAATTTTATAAGCCTTGGTCTTGTTTCCAAAGATAAATGAAGCCTGGCATGGTGGTGCACAACTGTAATCCCAGGTTTTGGGAGTCTGAGACAGGAGAATCGCAGGTTCAAGGACAACCTCAGCAATGCAGCAAGACTCTGGGTAACTTAGTGAGACCCTGTCTCAAAATAAAAAATAAAATAGGGTGTGGCTCAGAGGTAATATGCCCTTGAGTCCAATCCCCAGCACCACAAAAACGAAAAACAAAGATAAATGAACTATTTCTATGCCAGAGAAGTGCGAGAATTAAATGATCAAGTGCACAAGAAACACTTTCTTGAGAAAATCAGCACATAAAGATGTAGAGCACAGCTGTGCATCTAATCCAGAGAGTTTCCATATACCTCAAGTTCCCCTAATGCTTAACATCTTACATTATTATAGTGCATCTACTATGCTCCATGACCGCTGTGATACATTACTGTTAACCAACATCCCTGATTGATTCAAGCATCCTTGTTTTCTACCTGATGTCACTTTTGTATTTTAGAATGCCACATTCTATTCTGTTGCAATTTTTTTTTGTTTTCATTTTTTGTTTTGATTTTGTTTGTTTGTTTTTGGTTGAGACAGTTTCTCAGGCCTTCTTTGCTTCTGAAGACTTTGGAGAAGTGGTGCCCCAGGTGTTTTATAGGATGTGCCTCAATTAGAATCCATGTTGTTTGCCTCATGATTAGTCTCAGGTTAGGGGACTTTGGAAAGGTTAGAAATGCCGTTCTATTCACATTAAACAAATATTCTACTGTCCATGTGACTCATCATTGAAGTTCGTTTGATCAGCCTAGCAATGTTGGCACACATCTGTAATGTCAGTACTTAGGAGGCTGAGACAGGAGAAGCACAGGTTCAAGAAAAGCCTCAGTAACTTAATGGGGCCCTCAGCAACTTTGCATAACACTATTTCAAAATTAAAAATAAAATAGGGCTGGGGTGCGGCTCAAAGGTAGAATGCTCCTGGGTTCAATCCCCAGTATCATATATATATATATTCATATATATATATGAATACATATGTATACATATATGCATATATATGTACTTGCTCACCATACATATATATACTTGATCACCCACTGAGGTAAGACTTGTGTCTGGTGTTTCAATTTTCAAGTTCCTCCACTTTTCTCTTTTCCATACACAACCCACACTTCTTAAGATCCCATTGGTAAAGATACAATATTTGTACAAGTTCTTGAGAATTTCTCAGGGGAGATGTGTCCATGCTCACCTGTTCATTTATTTCTTCAATGATTTATTTATATTGGTTGAGACTCAAGGTTATTTATTTCACACTTTGATTTACCACCCAATATTACCTTTTCATTTTTTCTTTTCATATCCACCTACTTTAAATAGTGCATTGCATTTATACATCATAGTGAGACTCAAAGAATTATAAACATACGTGTACACACCTCTTGGTGCTCTTCTCTTTTGCTCAAGTATTTCCAGTTTTGTCCTGTCAGAGATCTTTCCTTGGCTCCTTTGGCATCCTTCAATCGTTAGTCAGCCTTAACCTTAAATGATTTATCAATTTGCGTTAAAATTGTCTGAGATCATTGTTACTTATCATTGGTGGTAGTGGATTATTTTCCTTTGTTCCTTTTCTAAAATTCTTAAAGGAACTTAACTTTGCATGCATAGTCATATCATTGAGTGGTTTGGGCACAAATATATATGAATCTATTCTAACCAATATACTGAATATAGGGACAAATCATTACTTAGATTCAATGTTGTAAGAATTTCCTATGTAAAAATTCAGAATTGTTATGTGAAAACCAGTCAACAAAATATCCCAACTAAAAAAAAGTATGTGTATACACAGAATGTTATAGATGCAAAATTTTGACATATGTAATTTGTAATCATATACATTAATTTTTTGATAATATAGTTTAAGGACATTTAATATTTTCCTCTGGTAAGTTGTTTTGGTTGAAAATAAAATGAACTTTTCAAGGTGAGTGAAAATTTAAAAAAAAGGTAGAAAGAAAAGTAAACACACTTATACGGTAAGAAAATCCCCAAATGCCTCAACTTTGAATGAGTATTGATTTATCAAGCAGAAAACTACCTGAATTCCACATGCATATGTAAGTGTAGAATACTATAAATATATTTTTAATGAGAACGCAAGAAAATAGTATATGAGAATAATTAAAGCGACACATAGGCCTCTAACCCTTTTGTGAATAAGAGTGTATCCTTGAAAGGAAAAAAACAAAAGATGCTCATACATAAAAATCTCCTTATCCACAATATATAATATAATCATATAAGCCAGAAGTAAACTATAAATTATAAGAGCAGACATCTCATTTCGCCATTTTTCTTAATATATTTTCTTTTTATAAAGCTGCATTGAAATTTTAATTGCACAGAGATATAATGACCTAGCACTAGAGCGGTAGCTGTAAGCTTGTTGGAAAACTGCGGTTGATTCATTTTGCTTTTACAGCTGAAGAAACCTCCCGCTGTGCAGAGAGGCATCTGATTTGCTAGTCATCCCTGCTGGAAGCTTCTTTCTTCTGTTAGCCTTGACCTTTATGACCTCAAAGGAAAGAAAGTGCTAATATTTTACAATTAATTACATAACAGAAAGGAAAAACTGGAAATGAGATATGTGTCTGTGGAGTTTTTTTTTTTTTAAGCATGATTTTCTCAATTTGTTCAACTCTAGAATTGATAGATTTGCTTTATCAATGACTAACAATGTGTACTGGGCAGAAAATTCCAAGTTTTTGATATAGAATTGTTATTGAGCATACATATTAGCAGTAATGTAGAAAAGAGAGGAAAATTTCAATATTAACTATGTTCTTTTGCTTTATATATTTGTAACACAGAATATGCATGTATTTGTATTTCAGTGAAACTCAGGATTTATAGTCATGTTATTTATCAGCAAGAGAAATATTCAGAAATGAATTTCTAATAACTAGGAAATATACCTCTGTGAAATACTTCCCTCACTTGCTATCTGAAATATGTTTTCAATTTCCACCTCTAATTGTTTTAAGTATATTATTTGTCTACTTCTTTTTTCAGTTTGAGAGAAGAAACATAAAATGCAGGAATATCGAAGTCCTAATGAGTAGAAAAAAAATATTACAAGTAACTTTCAAGAAATAACCCTTGTTGATTATAACATAATCATCTCTTTATTCCTAGGTAACTTATTCACAAATGTGTTTTAATCTCAGCTTGTGAAAGTGATTCCTTCCAGAGAGACTAAATTAATACCATATAATTATATAAACAGTTGAAAGAGCCATTGAAAGTTGGGAGAGAAGGAGGTCATAGAGTAAAGGAAAAAAGTAAATTAACTTTGTATCTTTTCTTTTTTTTGTGGCACTGGGGATTGAACCCAGGGACATTCTACCTCCAAGCTACACCCCCAGCACTATTTTATTTTTATTTGAAATCAGGGTCTTGCTAGGTTGATGAGAGTCTCACTACTTACTGAGGCTGGCTGCAAATCTGTGATCCTCCTGTCTCACCCTCCCAAGTACTGGGAGTACAGGCGTGTGCCACCATGCCAGGGTTAACTTTGTAATTTTAATTTGCCATTAATACTATCAAAAATTGACCTAGCATAACCCAAATTCATGCTTTTATATCTGAAAGTATAAGAAATAAAAGCATATGTCAGTTAATTGGTGCTATGTAAAATAAATAACTTTTTTTACTTATTTTTTCTCATTCTCTAATTGAACATGGAGATTTTGAGGTTTTTGTTTTGGTTTAGTTTTGGTTTCATGTACAGTCTTATCTGGAATCATGGCTGTGTTAATCCCTCAGGTTGGCTGTGTGCTGGTCACAGCTACACCTGCCCACCATTTATTTTTTATTTCATTTCTAAGTGGGTGCAGACATCACTTCAAGGCAAGGCTGCAAAAGGGCAAAAAGGAAGAAATAGTGGCTTGGAACTGACACTCTGACACTCACAAAGTGTAGCCTTTCTACTGCATGGGTCAAAGCAAGATCCGCCAATTAATGGGGAAACTGCAGAATATTTTGGTCTTTTTTTTTTTTTTTTTTTTTTTTTTTTTTTTTTAGTACACAGAGGAAATGTAGCTACCTCAAGCAAATAAACCCCAGGAGAACCAAAACAGATGTAGCCTGAAATAAATGCTGAGAAATGTTTTATTAGCTGAAGGGAATTTATCCTACACTGAAAAAATAATAATTCACAACACATAAGGAATGAAGAAAAGCCTGTTTGTAGAATAACTATTTTCTTAGTATATTGGGGTAGATGATATTTGTAATAACATACATGCAAAATTGCTGGTTTTATGTATATTTTGAAGGCCTTGGTTTCTTCAAAAATTCACTTTTTTCCTATCCAATCAACATTTAATGCGTTTTAGATTATTTTGTACATAAAATTGTTTTATCTCTGCTCTGTATGCATACATGTATGTGTACATATCAAATGAGTACAGTTGGTGAATCTGCCCACATCAAATGAGCCAAGTGTTCTACTCTCAGATCAAGAAACTTCAAAGCACAACAAATCCCTCTGCTCCTCTTCCACGACCAACCCCACCCCACCCATAGACTTCCATTGTCCCGAATGTAGTGACCGTAGTAAGTTACATGGATTGGATTTTCATTGTTAACGCCCTTAAATATCTAGAGTAGACTCCTCAAAACTGTCAAGGTCATAGAAGACAAGAAACATCTGAGAAAGTCACAGCCAAGAGGACACTAACCTGAATCTAGCAGAAATTAGAGTTAGTAATATTAATAATTATATTGTATCAAGGTTGGTTCATTATTATGACAGATGCATTATGCTATTAATGGGGGAAAACAGGGACTCTACTCCATTCTCAAGAACTTTACATATAACATAAAAAAAGAACTTTACATATATATATATAAATGTATATATATTTATATATATGAGAGATAGATATAGATA
Source organism: Glis glis (assembly GCA_004027185.1). Classification (NCBI taxonomy): domain Eukaryota; kingdom Metazoa; phylum Chordata; class Mammalia; order Rodentia; family Gliridae; genus Glis; species Glis glis. Next base: position 22,331 of record PVJS01003799.1, on the reverse strand, counting down.
TCTGTATATATTCTAAAATTAAAGTCATTAAAAGTAATAAATGTAAGAAAACAATAATAACTATAACAAGCAAACATAAATATTAAGCAGTAGACTGTTATATAAGCAATGGGATATAACAAATTTTTCTTTTCTTATCCAATCTGCATTTATTAATTTCTCTTTTCTTGCTGAACTGTATTTCAGATATATTTATTTCCCCTCCATTTATTGAGAATGATTTTGATGCTTCTATGCATTTTTTTCAGGTGCAAATTCCATCCTTTAATCACTTTTGTCGACATTACATTATATTCTTTCAACATAATTTATAGTAATTTTAAGGATTTTTTATTTCATTTTATTTGTTGGTGCATTTTAGTTATACATGTTGATAAGTGTCAGGGTATCAGAAACATGCATGCACACATTGCTCATTTAGCCCTCCCTCAAATCCCACCCTACTCCCTCCCCGTTCCCTCCTTTCCGTGCTCAGCATAGTGATTGACTCTGATAAGTTTGTGTATATACATCATGTGCATTAGTCTATTTCCCTCTTTCCCCCTCCCGTCTCCCTCAGTTAGGTCGCCTTCTTTGCTCAACTAAAGTTTTCTCCTTCTTTGTCTGGAGTCCCTTCTAAGTCCCATTCTCCCACCTTCCACATATTAGGGAGAACATCTGACTTTTCACTCTGTGACTGACTAATCTCACTTAGCATGATGTTCTCCAGTTCCCTCCATTTCCCTGCAAATGATGTAAGGATTTTTTTTCACTAACTGAAATCTTGATATCATCTGGGGCTTCTCTGGATCTTTTTCCATTTATTTTAAAAATTCTTTTGATTGTACTCTTCCTGGGTCACATACATTTTCATGGTCTGCCCTCAAGAGCTAGTACTTTGAGCTGAGAATGTTTCTTCCCTCCTTTGTCAGGGCTCAGTTCCAGAGCATGAGCCCCTTAGTCCTGAGTCCTTAGAGCCAGTGAGGGTACTAAGACTCAGTCTTTCTCTGTTTTCTTCAAGTTCCTCAAGCACTATTTCAGCGGGCAGTTGATTGAAAGGTTGGATGATTTCTTCCTTTCAGTCATAAAGTCTTGTAAGTAATTCTTTTCTGTCATTCAAAATCTTCTATTAGCTTTCCCTTGCCCCTTGCTGCAAGAATTCAAAATCTGGTAGAAATGTGTTGAGATATGAAGTATGCTTGGGTGCTTGAGCCCTTTTGTGGCTCCCCCCTCCCCTTGTTTAAGCACTGAATACTTCAAAACATTATAGTCTGAATTTTGAAAAATAAAAATATAAAATAGCCTAACTTTTCAACTTCTCACCAAGTCCTAACACTCAGCAGTTCCAAAAGAAAATCCAATTATGGGCAGAGGCCCTTCTATTTTCAAATCTGTCTTACATCCCTGTGAAATGATTAAGAGCTTTGCTGGATTCTCTGACCCATAGCAGAGTTCTATGTCTAAGATAGATCTGATATTCTGCCTGAGCCCAATTTCTAACCCCCTGGAAGAGAATCAGGAAATAGCCGATTATACTATCACTGGCTAATGCAAATGAAGTTCCCTCCTTTTGGAAAAGTATATTATTTTGGTGCTTCAAAGGTCTTTCATGGTTTTGAAATATATTTATGTGTTGAGCATTTTCTATTTGTTATAGTGATAACGGTAACGCTGACTTTTAAGTTACATTACAGAATCTCATATTTTATTGTTAATATGCTATTTAGGGAGAATTTTATTAGTATTACAAAATATAAGTACTTTAAAGTGTTCTCGTTGTATTTGTTTTATCAGTGCAATGCTGGCTTTGAAGAAAATAAGAAGCCATTTTTCTCTTTCATTAATTTATATGAGTTAAACAAAGTCATACATATATACATATATATATGTACATGTATATATAACCAATATTTATAGATTGGGCTATGCTTGTTTGATAAGTTTGTATGACATCAATGATAATCCTGTGCTTACAACTAATTCTTAATAATTTTGGCGAGATTGTTAATTACAATAATATATGTTATCAAAGAAAATAACTCATTTTATCCAGATTTCTAAAGTTTATGCAAATATATATATGTGTGTGTGTATAGTTGAACTATATATATATGTGCGTGTATATATATATATATATATATATAATTGTTTTTAGACAATTTTTTCTATATCTGCTGCTATTTCACATGACTGTCCTTGTCAATTTGAAAGAGTTATTTTAAGTAAATATATGAGGTTTATGTAGGGAGGTGGGTACAGTTTAAGAGAAGGTCATGACAGAAGGTTCTATTGTAGAGAAAGGCTCAGGAATGATCTGAAATAGTTGATTTTGATTTATGTTCTAAAGAAGTTAAAAAGAAGGTAGAGGACTATGTTATTATATCTAATAATCATGCCCTGTAAGACCTTTTATTCATAAGGTGTGCCTCCCTATAAATTTTTACAGTTTTAATTACTTTTGTTTCATAGTTTTATGTTCTTAGCTCTATGGAAACGCAGGATCTGATTGTAGACTGCACCACCCATGGGTGCACATGGATGACTTCTCACATCACAGCTCCTCTTGCTATTTATCCATTTGTATGGTGGGTGTTGGCTATTTTCTACTATCAAATTATTAGGCAGATTTGTAAAACATCTATGTCTTAGAAAGTATGCAAGTTGAATTTTCCCTATTATCTAATCTATGATTTACCTTTTTCCCTTCAGTGGTTGGTTTTATTAAATTTTCTTTTTTTTATTTGATATTGAGGATTGATCCCAGGGCATTCTACCTCCAAGCTGTACCCCCAGCCCTTTTTATGTTTCTTTTATTTTATTTATTTTATTTTGTTATTTTATTTTTGTGGTACTGGTGATTGAATCCAGGAGTATTTTTTATCTCTGAACTACACCCACAGCCCTTTTTTTACTTTTTTTTTTAACACAGGTTCTTTCTAGGTTGCTGAGAGTCTCGCTAAAATGTTGAGGCTGGCCTCAAACCTGCGATCCTCTTGTCTCAGACTCCCAACTACTGGGGTTACATGAGTGTGCCACCACACCTGGCGTATTTTTTTTTTTTTTTGAAACAGGGTCTTGCTAACCTGCTGAGGCTCTCGCTAAGTTGCGGAGGCTGGCTTCAAACCTGCCATTCTTCTATCTCAGCTTCCCAAATGCAGGGATTACAGGCATGCACCACAGTTCCTGGCTAAATTTTCATATTTTGATACATCATCCTATTTTACGTTTCATCTAGAAATTTTAATGCACAATTTCATTGTCTGCTACTAGTTTTATTTATAATTTACTAAGTTACTACCTTTGAATTTCATTTATTGATTCACTACTAAAGAGATTAATTCATTTACACTCTCTGAGGTTTTGCTTTTGGTTGTGTTTCGACAGGTTCCAGATCCTCTTCAGAAACCTGGATTGTACTGACTCATGTTCTAAGTAAAGAAACATCTAGAACTCAGTTTCTTCTTCAGTCTAATTTAAGTCATGGATTCAGTGAAATCTAAAGTTTTTATCTTTGATCTACCTCGATGGCTAAATTATCCACAGCCGATGGCATTTTTAGGACTACAGCAAGCAGCAACTGTATCTTAGCATAGGAGTCATTGAATGAATGTGTAGCACTGTGACTTCCCCTCATTTTCACTGTGCTGAGACATGTGATAAATGAATCTCAAGTAAATGTCCAGGAAAATCACTCAGAAAAAATGCGAAGTGGCAATTCGCACCTATACATTTTTTATTTAAAGGAAAATAGATGAAAAGGTAAGAATATAAAAGTACAGTCTTATAGATACCAAAATATGAAATTCAATTTGGTACTGGGGGAAGGTAAGCCATTTAGACTCCTCTCAGTTCCTTGCAATGTCATCTAATTACTCTAATTGACTCAAAGTTATTAGTTTTCTCCTTTTGATTTAAGACATGTTCTTTTTATTACTGAATGAATTTTAATATAACTACTAAATAGTAATGTTTCTTTCTCTACCTGAAAACATTCCCAAGTTAATTCAAAAATTACTACTGAGGCTTTATTGGATTTCTGCTAAATGATTTTCCTTTACATAATTGTATTCCTTTTGTCTGCCATATAATGAATTTCTCCTGAGTATATAAATTCATATCTTTGTCCTAAGTTTTGAAATTTTCCCATTTGTAGCAGATAGTTTATATTTACAGATTGTTCATATTTACATATAGAGAGAATAAAGATAGATCTTGACTAGGGCCAAGCAAAAATACCTATTAGTAAACCAGTTATATTCGTATTTAGTTTTTTCTAATAATAATTATATGAATTATTGATATGATATATGATATGCTTTTAGAATAATTATATTTTATTAAGCATATATTTAGTTTGAATATCAGGTAAATATAAACAAATACTAGCAAAATTCAGTAAGTCACAATTCATTGGTAAGCACTGTGAATATTACACATTTCTCCAAGTGTTATTTTTATTATCATTAAGAATCATTTGTTTTGTTCTCCATTTGTACCTAGCTTCTAGCACCTAATCTGGAGCATGCCATAATGAAAAATACCATTGAAAAATCAAGGAATTTTTCAGTCAGTGCAACAAACTCTTCTGATGCTATTATTTAGTCAAGCATATGGCATACTAAACTGTTTTGAAAACATTGTAAAAGCCTTCTGGAATTAGTTATCTGTTTGAGATGTTACACACAAACGAAAAACAATGATAAAAACTGTGGAAAATACCAAAAAGTATACAAATGATAATTGCAATGGCATTTTTCAAAGAAAATATTCCCCGAGCCTGGAGGGCAGAGAAGGATTGAAGGAAGATCAAGACCAGCCTGCAGCTTGGGTGACAGGTCTCCCCTTCCTAAGCGTGTAAGGCTGACAAAGTGAGTGGGACAAGCAAGGCACAGACGGAATATTGTATAGCATACTTGGGGGCAATAATGAATTACTAGTATGAGTAGAAGAGAGGGTTGAACAAAATACAGGACACATCTTCACATGGGTCTTACATCTGAACTTATTTGTGATTAATAACATGATCATTTATAGTATTGGATATAGTAGGGGATATAGTTTCTATGATATTAGAAGCAAATTCTGTCAATTCTGTCCATATAGTATAGAAGGATACATGATGTTCTGTGTGTCTCTATATATAAATACATATATATAGTCAATATAGCACAGGAAGATACCATATATATGTGTGTATACAACACACACACACACACACACACACACACACATTCTGTATTGCTATGGTTTGGATACGTGTCCCCAAAAGACCCATGTGTTAAAGGCTTGGTTCTCAGGGCCATGTTATTGGAAGATGGGGCCTTGAGGAATGCCCTTAGGTCAATGAGAGTGTGCCCTTGTAGGGAATTGTGGGAACCAGAACTCTTCCGTTTTTTTGTTTTGTTTTTGTTTTCTCCCTTTCTCACTGATGAGGCGAGCAGTTCCGTTACTTGCTTCCACCATGAAGTGCTGCCTCAAAGCTCATCCAATGTCATGGGGCCATTCGATTGTGGACTGGAAGTTCTACAACTGTGAGCCAAAAACTAATGAATAAGCAAATAAAATATAAGCAATTTTCTCTTCATAATTTCATCGTATCAAATATTTTGGCATAAACATAAAAGCAAACCTCTCTTTTTCTCTTTCCCTCTCTCTCTTTCTGTTTCTCTCTCCCTCCCCCCAAGGTATTTTATTTTTAATCTTTGACTTTAAAAATGATCTTGCTTGAGGACTATGAGTATAGCTCAATGGTATGGTACTTTCCTAACACACACAAGGCACTGGGTTTTATCCCAGAACTGCAAAAATTTTAAAAATGACCTTTATATACTAGTTATAAGCTTTAAAACTATACCTTCATGGTATATAATCATTAATAATAATATAGAATATTAAACTGAATGGGACATAAACTTCAGTAAATCTTGCATGATTGAGAACATGAGAACTTCCCCTGACCTTAGTATTGCTCTGAACAATCTTTTAGTGCAGGAAAACTTTATAAAATGCATTTGTAAAGTTGTATTTCTCATTCTATGACACATTTGTATGAGATTATTATCCCTCAGGTAGCAGTACTGTAGAGCTTTCAAGTCTGGGTCTTCCAATTGACAATCCTTCTCTTTAAATTCTAAGTATCACCTTTGTTTCTCTTCTCTGATGTGTTCTTCCATTTTCCCATTGGATTTTGTAATTTTCTCTCACTGACAGCAGTAGACATTATATCGTGCACACGGAACAAACACTGTTAACATTCATGAATAACTGGGCCATCTTATTTGAAATAAAATTGGGGACTATCATTGTTTTATATTTCTTAATTTTTAATCTTCTAAATGATCTTATATGAATCATTCTAAGCATCTTTCAATTACATTAGGATCTGAAAACCATTCTCTTCAGTTCTCTTCTAAATCATCAGGTGGGACAAAAGTAATTTTCAAATATAAGATGCTTGGTGTCAGCCTGCATTTAATTGCTTTACACTCCACAAGGAATCATGCCATCCTGAGAGTATGTTTCAGCCTGTCAGTGGTGTTCATTGTACTAAACTTAAAGCATTTTACTGGGCATTAAGTATTATTTAAAATATAACATTTGCAAATGTTCCATTTGTATCAATGTATGGCAATTTATTTAATCATTTGCTTGTTGAAGTCCCTTTCTTGATTTGTTCTATAAGTCTCATTATTATAAAATAGTTTGTCTATGAATGCATTGATGGCCATTCCGTTGTATTACTCCTAATAATGGATTATTGGAAAATGGTTTATGAAATTTTTGACTAATGGATAGCATATTAATTATCCATAAAGGAGGTTTAATTCAATGGAAACAAGAGGTTTTTTGGAACAATGGAAACAAGTATATTTTCATATTGAGCTATTCATTGAATTTAAAGAATAAAGAGGAAAATATAGAAATGTCATTTATTTCTCTTTAAGTCTCCCCTTTTTTGCCTTAAAGAGAAAATACTTTTGACCCAGGCTTGTTCCCTCCAACAGATCGTATGATAACCTCTGTGTTGCTAATCGCTCCTTTCGGATCAAGACATAGCTGTAGCTGCCTAACACTTCTGCTTGAGTGACTTGTCTTCAGAGAATCACATCTTTATTTTCACCTGAACCACCTAGAAGTGCGTCCTGGCACCCTATCCCTGCTCTCTTGTAATTTTTCTCCCGTCTCTTCTGTCACACCATAACTACCTTCTTTTTGGACCCTCATTCTTAAAGGCTTTAGATGAGAAAGACAAAATGTCGAGGCATTTAACTTTCATTAGCTAATCTATTTTGGCTCGCATAGTTACCTGTTTGACCACCCTGAAAGTATCATTGAATATTTCAGAACCATATTAAAATAGCATACATTTTCAAATCAAACTATATTTACACTGTGAATATGCCCATGATCTGTGTACTTTTGTAAAAGACAGTGAGGGTACCATATCTGTGTGCAGCATAGACAGACCCAGGTATACAAACTGACTGTTGCTATCAATTTCTTTCTCATCTGAGTCCAAATATTTTATAATAGCAAAACAATTTAAAAAAACATCTTTTACATGTCAGACATTAGTGTATTATTGTTTCCTTTTAAAACATGTTTATTCTAAGAATTCAATTCATCAAATTCTCCATGTGCTGTCTTTCTTGGCCATGTATGACTTAGTCATTGTCTCTGCGTGTCCATGTGTCTCCATTTCTAGGTGGGACATAGAGCAATCTCCCTAATTACAATGGTGATGACATTGATTTTTTGGACATACAGATAGATACGGGCTGTTGGTTTAACTTCCTACGTTAGTGATACGAATGGGTAAGTGCCAACAGAATTTGACAAACCAGGGTTTTAGGCTCGATCATGCAGTGTAAATATTTTATATGTTCTGGGTAGACGACACAAAGAGATGCGAAGTGCTTTCGTTTGATCCTATCAATGATGAAAGAGGTTTTGGTTTCCCTGAGACTTTAGGTGAGATCTAAGCATGTGTCTTTGCCAAGATGTGTCTTGTAAATAAATCATTTCTTCCTTTAACAGAAGTACCTTAGACAGATGGTCATTTAAAATTCACAGTTTTACTGGGGAAAGGAAAGAATTGAAGAGAAAAAGAAAGAATAAAATAACCTGTCAGTGAATATCTTACCTCACCATAAAAAAAAAGACCAGTCATAACATATCTGTGATGGAGAAATACATATCAATTTTGCATTTATAATTGGAAAATGTATATGGATTTAATTTTAGGATATTCATACAATATCTTTAGTATCTAGCACAATGATTTAGTTTCATTTAATATTTTAATATAAAATATCTCAAGAAAAACATATGGAGAATTTACTCATTAAAATAAAATAAACCCAGTTCTCAAGTTATACAGGTTAACATATATTTCATATATTCATTTTTGAGGCACTGGAGATTGCATCCAGCGGCATTCTATCTTCAACCTACACCCTGACCCATTTATTTATTTATTTATTTACTTATTTATTCATATTTTTGTGGTACTGGGGATTGAACCCAGGGTCATTCTACCTCCAAGCTATACCCCCAGCCCTACTTTTTATTCTTTAATTTTGAAACAGGGTCTCACTAAGTTGCAGAGGCCCTCACTAAGTAGCTGAGGCTGGCTGCAAACCTGTGATCCTCCTGTCTTAGCCTCCCAAGTACTGGGATTACAAGCGTGTACCAACCACGCCCGGCTCCATTTATTTATTTTTAAACAGGGTTTTGTTAGGCCACAGAGAGTCTTCCTAAGTTGCTGAGGCTGGCCTAGAACTTCCAATTCTCCTGTCTCAGCCTCCCAAGTACTAGGATTACAGGAATGCACTACCACACCCAGCTTAAAATATATTCTTAATTAATTTCAAGATTAATAACATATACATATATATTGCATGTGTGTGCATGCGTGATTCTTATTATAAATATTCAATTATATGATTTTTATATTATAGAGAAGTAATAGTTATTGTGATATTCAATTTCAAAAGTAATTAAGCTATTTGCTGACTATTTGGGGGCATTTCATGTACATTTATTTAATCACCATAGATGTGAGATATAGATACTATCCTACATACATCTACACAGAAGGACTCTAAGACTCAGGGAGACCAGTACATTTTTCGTGGTCACATATCTGGTAAAGGGACAGGGTTTTGTCTGATCTAGACCTGCAGGACTCTAAATCTCATTCTCTGGATCACTCTTTCTGCAATCATCTGAGGATAAGGGGTGTTTCTGCTTGGACGTGTGACATTGTGAACTCGCTGCCTTACACACATGAGATAAATATAATTATATGTGTTTAGTGTTTTACAGTGTACATTCAACCACCATGTTCTGAAGTTGTGAATGGTAAGATATTGCTCCTCATGGCTCCAAACCTTTTCCTTCCTGATATCTGCTGTTAAAAATATAAATCAATTATGAAATACAATGTAAAATAAATAGGAAATGAAGAGTGAATTCTAGTGTTCATCCTTCTCCCTTGGTGCCTTCTTACTTCTCAGATTTCTTTTTTTTTAATTTCATTTCATTTATTGGTGCATTTTAGTTATACATTTTGATAAGTGTCAGGGTATCAGAAGCATGCATGCATACATTGCTCATTTAGCCCTCCCTCAAATCCCTCCCTACCCCCTCCCCCTTCCCTCCTTTCTGTGCTCAGCATAGTGATTGACTCTGATAAGTTTGTGTATATACATCATGTGCATTAGTGTGTTTCTCTCTTCCCCCCTCCCATCTCCCTCAGTTAGGTTGCCTTCTTTGCTCAACTAAAGTTTTCTCCTTCTTTGTCTGGAGTCCCTTCTAAGTCCCATTCTCCCTAGCTTCCACATATTAGAGAGAACATCCGACTTTTCACTCTTTGTGACTTGACTGATCTCACTTAGCATAATGTTCTCCAGTGCCCTCCATTTCCCTGCAAATGATGTAATTTTGTTTTTCTTTATGGCTGCATAAAATTCCATTGCGTACATATCCCATAGTCGGGTAATCCATACATCTTTTGATGGACACCTTGGCTGGTTCCAAAGTTTGGCAATTGTGAATTCGTTTTAACATCCATGGTCTTCAGTAATTCAAAACTTAATTGAGCTGGGCATAGTGGTGCACGCTTGTAATCCCAGTACTTGGGAGACTGAGACAGGAAGATCACAGGTTCAAGGACAGCCTCGGCAAGACTATCAAAAACCTACTGAATCCCTGTTTCAAAACTAAAATAAGAAATAGGGCTAGGGGTGTAGCTCAGAGGTAGAATGCCTTTGGGTCCAATCCCTAGTACCACAAAGAATAAGTAAACTTAATTGAAAGTGGTTGCTTTCTATCATTTTTATTAGTATACCTCCCAAAGTATAGATAGTCACAAAGTAATTCCCAGGGAAATTTAAAATTAGACTGCGTCCAAAATTATTATTTCTATGGGAGAAACCAGGTTAATTTTTCATTGAGAAGTTAGAGAAGATGAGTACCAACCACTTTTGTTCAATCTAGACATTTATTTACTTACATAAATATTCCTCAAAATAATATGAAATAGATTTGTTACAAAGTAGTATTTAGGCTGCTGTGTAGATTCATTCAACAGACCCTATGAGATATCAAGATAAATTGAGTAGAGATAAACCCTGCTTTCAGGAGATCACAGGCAGGTGGAGATGCAAATCAGTATATAAGAGTATACGAAAAGTTATGGTGTCTGTCATTTCAAGTTCACTTCCTTGTCTCAACCATACCAGATGAAGTCCCGCTCTTTGGGCCCCAGAGGCTACAACGACAGGAGGTCAAAATTACAGCAAAATACTCCAAAAGTCTTCCACGTCCTGGAATTTCAAACCTAACTCCATAAAGAAATGGAAAAAGCCCATTGCCAGACAGCTTCCTCAAGGTTAATTGCTGACACATGAACAATCAATTTTTTACTCTCAACATGCTATTTTTAGTGGGACAGCTCAATGGATGCCATTGCATTCCAACTCATAGGACAAATATAAATCTTTTTTTGTTATAAAACCCAGACAAAGCTGGGAGTGGTGGCACATGCCTGTAATCCCAGCACTTGGGAGGCTGAGACAGGAGGATCACAGGTTCGAAGCCAGCTTCAACAACTGAGCAAGGTCCTCAGCAACTTAGTGAGACCCTGTTTCAAATTAAAAAATAAAATAGGGCTGGGTGTGTAGCTCAGAGGTAAGATGCCCCTGGGTTCAATCTCCAATACCAAAAAAGAATAGATAAAAAATAAAAATAAAACTTAAACAAATGAATACAAAAATAAAAATAAGTAGATTCAAGTTTATTTTTGTATTTCCTTAGCTTTCATCTCAAATTACATGCCTACCATTTTCCAATTTTGTAGAACCATCATGTCAGCAAAGAGACAAATTATATTGGAACTACATTATGCATCTTCTAATAGTTAATGAGGAGAAAAACTTTTATTTTTGTTGTATCGACTCAGTTTATTTCTTTTGTCAAAAAACACATTCACACCTGTAACACACAACCATATGTTCACATCAATCCAAATAGAGACTTACAACCTTGATTTTATTTAAATTCCTCAATTTTGTTATCACTTTACATTTTGTACTGAAAATGATGAATTTTGCTAATGCAGTCAAGAGTCACAGATGACTTTCTTTTTACAATAGGGATTTTATCACATTTGTCTGGCTTCAAAGAAATCCTCTCCACTGTATAATTTGATATTTTAGCCACAAACACTCAATTTTAAAAATATTCAATGCGTCATTAAACTGCCTCAATTTAGTAGTCTTCCAATTATTTTTTTTTTCATCTGGAAATAAAGACAAGCAGATGCTATGCTGTCAAGAACATAGTTCATTTTCCACATCGAAGCATGCTGTTTGGTGGATAAGGACATACTAAATGATTGGCTGTAGTTTTAAAATCTGCCCTGATGCTTAATTATCTGGTTAGGGTGCAAAGACTGAGCACAGGGAACATGGTGGTTGCTCCCCTAGAAATTTACTCCATCTAAGAGGATCAGCGTTTTATGAAATTTATGGAAATATAACACACCAGTGATTTTCACTCCTGGATTACCTATCCAAGAGACAGAAAGTAATTCACCTAAATTGTGCATGAAATGCATATCCGTGATCATGAGGGCCATTTACTCTCGATTTTATTATTGTCTTCTGTGATTCCCAGTTTGCTTGCTTATTTATAAAATTTGAATGTCTTAATACAAGTAGAGTCTTTGATGCCTCAAGACACTTTTAAGGTAGAGTATTATGCAATAACATCTCCTCATTCATTTAATTAGTGGGGGAAAATTCTTTTTTAAAATGAGGTGGACATAAGTATGGCCTTTTTCTTTCTTGCCCCAAAGAGGCTCATGCCCTAATCCTAGGAGACTATGAATGTATTTCATTGTATTATGTGAGTAAGGACTTTGACAGGGAGAGAGTAGCCTGAATTAGCCAGATGGACTCAGTTTAATCACATAAGTTATTAAAAAAGAACTTGAGTTAGCCAGGTGGACTCAATTTAATCTCATGAGTCATTGAAAAGAACTTCAATTTACCATGTAAACTCAATGTAATCATGTGAGACGTTGAAAGAACTTGTCTGTTGAGAGGGGGATATTTCATGAAAGAGTAATCCGGAGGATGAAACATGACTGGATTTTGAGTGGAGGAAAGCGGTCATAAGCCAAGGCATGATGGGGGCCACTAAGAGGGACAAGGCAAGTGAACAGATGGCCCCCTGGAGACTCCAAGCAGAAAAGTCCGGGGGACACCTTGACTTCAGTCCACTGTGACCCATGCTGGATTGATTCCTGACCTATGGAACTGCAAAGTATAGACTTCATGTGTGGTAATTTATTATAATAGCAATAGAAAACAACACACATATAGATTTTTATTAATAAATCCAATGAGAAAAAATGATTTATTATTTCAGGGACAAGAGGAGGAGACTCAAGTCCTTCCCTTCCTCCTCCTACTTTTACTACTTGGAATGGATGTCACTGAAGGAAATCTAGCTCCCTGGGTATCCTCCATCTGTGGCCTGCTATTCTACTGGAGCGTTCCCTGGAATAACTCATTCCTTCATTTCTTTTCACTTCAAACAAACAAGCAAATAAAAACAAATCTCCAAACTTATAAAACCACAGATGTGATTGGTACGGTATCCTCTTAGGTGTGGGTGTCAAGGACGTTACAATTTTTTCTTTTTCTCTATTTTTCTTCTTCAGTGTCCTGGTCCACTGTGTAGTAGACTCTTTTGGAATCTACTTCACATGGCTTCCCTGGATGTTGCAGTAAGGACCCATCTCTGGAAGCCAGTGGTGGCAACCATGATCCCAAATGATCCCAAAGCACACACACTGTAAACTCTTCTTTTACACTGCCAAATGTTCCTCCTTTTTTCACCCAACCAGGTGGATCTTTGAGAGCCAGTAAATCTCCAATATTCTTTCCTTTCCAGTCATGGGTCTACCAGTACTTTCCTTCCATGTTGTTTCTGGGTAGAGCCTTGCCTTGGAGGAGTCCCCAGCACCCGCTGAAGGGCAATATCCTGTGTTCTTCCAACTCCTGATCTCCACCAGCAATGTTAAAGAAATTCATCTGCAGATTCCCTTTCATAACTAATTCCTTTGTCTGCATTTTAACTCATTCCAATCGTTTGAATTTTCAGAGACAGCAAATTCCCCTTCCCTCCTATAATTAAGCCTGACATAAATTCTCAGCCTCCCCTAACATATGTAAAGTACACAAGGCTGCGTAGTAAGAACTCTCAAGGCTGAGAGAGCCTTTCCTGTACATTTGTGTTACTGTTTAAGATAACTTCACTGAAGCTGCACCCCATGAGGTTCATTACAGGAGCCAGGTCATATTTCAGAAAGCACATTTCCAAAAGACTGAGCATTCATTTTCAATTGCGACTGTTTTTAAATTCTGGTCCCTAGAAGGACAGTAAGTAACGTCCACATCGTTCATCTCATTAGCAATCATATCTCGTGTCTCTCCACTGCAATTCTCTTCTCCACATTTTCTATAGCTTCTCATTTACCACAGCACTGTAGAAAACTTCATTTAGTTATCCCAGTTTTTGTAGCCCATTATCTTCCTGCTTTTCACTTTAAGTTATATAGACAAATTTAGCCTTTATCACTAAATCCTGCTCTCCATTCTCCTCTATGCACCAGTCTTCCCTTGCCTGTTCTTGGTATCAACTTCACTAAATGATCCAAGACCTGGCTCAGAAGGACCATAATCTCTTGGGCATGTAGAGGAATACAAGTTAGGCAGAGGCAGTTTGGACTGTGGGAGACTGACTGCAATAATCATTATAGGTGCCGCTTTCTCAGGCACCAAGGACAGGAGCCCATAGAAAAGACAGCAAGATTCTGGTCAGCTCCTTTTCTCCGGGAGCCCCTCCAAACACCCACATATACAGTGACTGCTGAGGTCCTCAGTAAGCCAACTCTGCAACCCTCTCATTCTGCTTTACTCAAAGTTTCAACTCCCCGAAACTCCCCAAAGTCAAGAACAAAGCCACCACTGTCCTTACTAGAACCAGCAATATGTCAACACCACAAAATCCAAGGCGGCTTGGAGTCCAGTACTGTTCTATGTGCAGCTCTTATTTCTTGTCCCCTTATTTTAAAAGGTGCTACTACTACCACTACTACTGTTACTGCCTTATTAAGAATCCCTACTTCCACCCTTCTGCTTTCAAAATTTCCTTGCATAACTATCTTTTAAAATTAGTGCACACTATCAAAATACTCATTTAAACTCCATGGTAAAGATGAATTTTTTTCTGTCCCAAAAGATACAGTATTGATCTATATATTGGGTCACCCCCAGGTTCTAGTTTACATCGGGGTACTTCTAGGCGACTTTTCTTGTAGTAGAAAAGAGAATATCTTGGGCTGACATGAATAGGACAAGAACTTGAAGGGACAGACTTTCAGAAGCAAAATTTGGGGGTTGAATGTCATCACGTTTCCTGGGATAGCCTGTGAAGTTGCGTCAGATTCTAACCATAGCTAGAGTTGTGCTGAGCTCTCATGCTCTGGTTCGTAGGTATGCTAATTTGTTTTGCTTTTTCATTATTTATGAGCTGTCATAACAATTATTAGAGCAAATAGGTTTGTGATAGCCACAAATTATTGTGACATATAGTTTTGCAAAATATAGAAATATAATTTATAAGCTATAAAAATATAGTTTAGCCCAAATTGTATCTATATATAGAGAGAGATTCATATTTTCCATCACAAATCATTGAATTTCCAAAGAGTACAATGAAATAAAAGGTGACACAGTTCAGTACAACCGAGCAACTATGTACATATCTACATAAAACAAGAACATATTAAAACATTCAGCACCCAAAAATATTATTCCTCTTATTGCATCAGTGTAGATATTAGTAAAGATTAATAATGTTTGGCTACACTGCAAATTCTATTGATTCTAATAATACACCATGAAATATAAGACATGTATGGATGAAGAAAAAGAGAAATAGATTATTACATGGGATATTTTTAATTCTTATTTTTTACTTTTTGCATATATAAATTATATAATATCCATTGACCAGAATTCCAAATGGACATACCCAATATTGATGTAAATAGTTTGAGTCAAATTTACTCTGTTTTTTTTTTTTTTTTGCAATACCAGGGATTGAACGCAGGGGTGTTCTACCTCCGCGCTACGCCCCCGGCCCTATTTTTTATACTTTATTTTGAAACCGGGTCTCACGAAGTTGCGGAGGGCCTCACTAAGGAGAGAGAGAGACAGAGAGAGACAGGGAGAGAGAGAGAGACAGAGAGAGAGACAGAGAGAGACAGAGAGAGACAGAGAGAGAGAGAGAGAGAGAGAGAGAGCTGAGGCTGGCCGCAAACCCGGATCCTCTGGTCTCCGCCTCCCAAAGTACTGGGATTACAAGCATGCGCTACCACGCCCGGCAAATTTACTCTGTTTAATGTTCGTCTAACTGGATACTTTTAAAATTTCATCATAAGAAGGAGAAACAGTCACAAAAGCAAAGAATAATGGCTACCATCCTTGAGGGAAGACCCTCCCCATGGGGACTCACAGGGCCTCAGATTCATCCATCACCTGAGCTGAGGAAGAAGACAGCTACCATGTTAGCCGGAGCATCCTCTTTCAGTGCCACTGGGGTGCTATTCATCAAAACAGAACCTTTTGAAAAAAAATGGCTGAATCCTCATTGACTTACAAGGTTTTGAGAAATGCAGGAATAGTGTAAAAAAATGCTTAGATTTTTTTAACAACCATTTTTGTTTGTCTTTACCCCATATGTTAAAAGTGAAAAGAAATCGTGACAGATAGCATATACACAGCTATTAAAAATAATGTGCTATGTCTCTATGCCTCATATGAAGAGTTTGCCATGCTCTATGAAGCCCTGTGTGTCCGTATGAGAATGGTCTAACTCCAAGGATGGTAGCCATTATTTTTTGCTTTTTGTGACTGTTTCTCCTTCCTATGAAGAAATTTCAGAAGTATCCAGTTATACAACACTACACAGAGTATATTTGACTAGAAAAATTGAAGCAACAAACTTTCAGAAGCAAAATTGGGGGCCTGGATTTCACTACTTTTCCTGTGATATTTCTGTGAAACGGTGTCAGGTTTTGCCTCAAAGCTAGACTTCTCCTGAGCACTCGAGCTCAGAATCAAAAGAGATTTTAAGCTACCCAAAGAATATTTATCTTTACTAATTACTACCCTGATGCAGAAAGAGGGGTAGTCATATTTTTTGATGGCTGCATGTTTTAATATTTTCCTGTTTTGTACTGAACAGGGTTACTTTTGACATATTTATATTGTTCAATTTTAGAAAAGCAATTTGCATACATGTATGTTTGCTATGAGCCCATTTTTGTAAATTGTGTGTGCACCTGTGTGTTATAAAAGTTCAGAAAAGACTATGCGATATGCATGTACATTGATAGAGCTTAGCCCTAGAGAGTGTGAGCTTGGAATTTTATTTAATGTTGTATGGTTCTGTTTCTTAGAACAAATACGAGCATTTAAAAATAAAAATAACACAAAAACATTCATTTCTAGTTTATATTCACATCATACTACATTATTTTGTCCCTTAACTTTTCTCATAATTTAGTCAAGGTAAGGAATACATGTAGTGTACATATGTTCATGGATACCATTAAATGCCACATCTTACTTGGTATGGGCCAGGTTTAGACTCCTTTGGAAAACAGTAATCTCTGTGGCAGTGTCAGGGAATTCTCAAAGTAGTAATACTTTAGTCTAGGGGAGAGGCAGGCACTAGTTGGAGATGGGAGAATCAAAACTCGACATCGAAAGGACATTTTAGGCCATTAGATCTGTCAAGATCTGTTGTAAATGTGTCAGATCATAGACAGAAATAATTTAGCATAAAACACCTCTAATGTATTGAGAAATCTTGGTTTAACTCACATCTAGCTCCCACCTTCTGCTGACAATCAGATTCTACTGCAAAGATAAGACATGATTCAGAGCAGAGACTGTTCTGAAGCCCCAGGTATGGCTGGAGCCGGATGCAGAGGAGAAAAGTACAGGGCTGGTATAAAACTTTCACCGAAGATGGCATTTTGGTTCTAGGAAGGGCCGCAGAAAATGTCTATGTAAATGACCATCTTTCATTCCCAGGGATGCAGCAGGATTTGCCACCATGATTGCTTTTTATCTCTCATCTGTTTTTTAAATGCTAAATCCCTGAGAGTGTGGCCTCTTTCACATCACAGGCTCTTTTTCCTGTGGGTGAGAGAAGAGGCCACAGCATGCACAGCATAGTGTGTTGGTTTCTTATTTTTATTTTTTTTAAATTTTTGTCAGCATCTCTGCATGTGTATTTACTCTCCGAGATAAATAGCCATTAGTATGTAGTGCAGAAGGGATGGCATAGAAGGAAAAGAGGAGAAATCATAAAGCAGGTTAGAAGACATGGTAAGTGTGATAACGTGTCCAGAAAAAAGTAATTTTTTAGCCTCATTTTCTACCCTAAAATTAAACTCCTGTCTTTACTGACACAAGGACAAGACTAGTTCCCCAAGGACAGAAAACCAGTTCCTGCCCGTATTGCCCCTAAGGATAACACCCGAAAAACCAGTTCCTGCCCTTACCTCCTCCCCAGGACCAAGCCCTCAAAACCGACCCCCACCTCTGTGTTTAGCCCCCTACCCTAAACTAATCACTTTACTTCTAAATAGGGGAAAACTTTCTGTGGTTGGCTGATTCGAACCCAAACTGCAAAAATCTGTTTCTGTACCTCCAGCTTGTTCTATAAAAAGGAGCTGTAAGCTACACAGGGGCTGCCGTTCTAGCCTGTGCTGGTGGACGGTAGCCCCGCGGTATTAAAGCCTCGCCTTAACTGAGATGGTGGTCTTGGAATTTCTGTTTCTCGTGCATTGTTCAACAGTAAGTTGTCCCAGTCCTGACCCCCTCCCCACCACTGTCCTCTCTCCATCACTCCTTACCTCTCCTGCAGTGCTTCCTGCCTAATTTATTTTATTTTTTAGATGTTATTTCCATCAATTTATTTTTTTATTTTTGTGAAACATGCTTTTATTGGTGCATTGTAGTCTCATGACTACTTGCCTTCCTGAAATTCTTAGAATCACAAGTTTGAAATTATTTTAGAGAGATCCTCCTTTATAGATGAGGAAAGATCCAGGGTCCTCCAAACAATAATTAAGTCGTTGCCTAGTTAAGGATATGACCACAAATATCACAGTTACTAATTATTATTAATGAGCGTCCACTTATCTGATCTAATTATTCTTTTATTATCATATTGTTTATTGTGTCATTTTTTACATTTACATCTTTTCTTCCTCCTCCTCTTCCTTCTCTCTTCCTCATTTCCCCCCACTTTTAAAATGATACTGGGAGTCGAACTCAGCACACCCCAGCCCTTTTTACTCTTTATTTTGAAATAGGGTCTCGCTAAATTGGTTGACCAAGCTGGCCTCAATCCTGTGCTCCCCCTGTCTGAGTCTATGTTTGAAAAGTACAATACAACCCCTCTATTCTTATTTTGCTGAGAGCATTGTTTTTATCATGAATGTGATTTTGAATTTTTCAAATACATCTTCTGAGTCAAGTGGTATGATCATGTGATTTTTCCTTCATTACCCTTTACATGAAATGGAATCTATTCATTTATTGTTAAATCTTCAAAAAGTCTTGCATTCTTATAATAAATCCCAATTTGGCCCTTTCATATTACTATGCATTCCTGATTTATGTTTGCTAATATTCTGTTAATCATGTTTATCTCTCTATGCATAAGCGTCACTGGCTTGTAGCTTTCTTATTTTTACTGTCCAGACAACAGTTCATTGTATATGGCTCCTTCTTGCCTATCTTTTCCCCCTTCCCTTGCTTGTCCTGTAGGTCTTGTTTTTATATGAATCTCTCTCCTTTCTAGTCCTCTTCTTCAGCCTTCTACAAATGATTGACACTTGCTGTTTTCTTCCTTCACGTTATAAAATTCCATCTTAGACATGGACAGCTTTCCTTCAAGAATTCTCTAACTATATCGTTTATATTCCAGGAGGAATGTATATTTCTGTTGTCATGACATCTTCAAAACTACATTTTTGTATTAATTTTATTTTTAGCTGGTTTATTTTGATTGTATTAGTAATACAAGTGAAAATACTCCAACTATACACAAGTGTATATGCAGGAGAACCTTTTTCTCCCTCTGTAACTGGTTTGCTTCACAAAACTAAACACTCTCTCTAAGCCTTTAGACCTATAAAGCATAAAACAATTTATATACATTTAAAACCAAAGCCAATTCAGTGCTGAATTTCAATAAGTGTTGACTTGTGTGTGTGCGCGCGTGTGCACATGTGAGAGCACTGGGTATTGAACTCAGGGGCGTTCTAACGCAGAGCTACACTCCCAGCCCTTTTTATTTTTTATTTTGAAAGAAGGTCTCCCTACATTGCTGAGAGTCTCGATAAGTTGCTGAGGCTGTCCTTGAACCTGTGATCCTCCTCTCTCAGCCTCCCAAGTACTGGCATAATAGGTATGTGCTACCATGCCTGGCTCCTTTTAATTTTTTAACAGGGTCTCCCTAAATTACTGCAAACTGGCCTTCAACCTGCAATCCTCCTGTCTCAGTCTCCCAAACACTGGGATTATAGGTGAGTGCCACCATACCTGGATCAGTATTTACCTCTTTATATTCATTGTAAGTGTACCGACTCTAAAGTTTTATTATCTGTACATTTTCTTCCCAGTTTAATTTACTGTCCATGATGCCAATGACCCTTAGTCAGTGGTCAATATATATTTGTTAATTATGTCATTATGTGCTTTAGCCATTTGTTTATTAAAAAATTATTATATAAACAACTAAAATATTTGGAGCAATTCATAACTACCCATGGCGAAAAGAATTCTGTAAATGCGTTCGCCAATGTCATTCAACATGTTAAGAACTGGCGGGAGCAAAATGAAGTTTAATATAGCTAACAACTTTTAAGCAAACTGTCATTTTTTCTTCATACTTCACTTTGGCTATGTAACAATGGAGCCAATAGGGCGCATTCATTATCAAGTGATGCTGAGAAAACACTGTGACCGGTTGGTACTGTGGCCCTAACCGTAATATTCCATTAGAGACTTATAAGCAATCACAGAGAGGAAAAAAGAAACTGTCCCATTTATTCTCCCATGATGGCTCTGCCTGAGTATCCCCAAACTGTCAACTCTCTTGTTTAATTTAAAGCACAAAAGGTATACAGACACACAGGTAAAGGATGAACTGTGAATTTCCATGACAGAAAATAGTCACGAATTTCAGCACCTGTAGGGATTAAAAGATGCGAATAAATATTTATAAATGTGAACTGAAAAAACTGGAGTCAACAGAATTCTCAAGAAGAAATTTCTGCTCAGTGTTTTCTTCTTTGTAAAGTCAGGCTGCTCCTTGACGCTTAGATCTGAGAATGAAAATTTCTCTCACTCCTGCATACTTCCTGTTTTTCCTGTGCTTTCTGAAAATAGATATTAAAATATTGCCAAATTGAATTTTCAGTAAATTTTCTTTGTTTACTAATGATATACTTTTTCTTTCAATCCAAGTCTAATCTGTGCATATTTCTAACTGTATGTGAAAAGTTCAAATATTTAAAATATAAATTGGCTTTCATTAAAGTATTAATCACATCCATGTGTCTTTAATAGCAGTGATAATACCATTAATATTTCCTAATTTTTATATTGTATGACTTTTTTTCTTTTTTTTTGTGGTCCTGGGGATTGAAACCAGGCATATTCTACCTCGGAGCTACACCGCAGACTTACTGCATTTTATTTTGAAAGGTCTCACTGAGTTGCAGAAGGCTTCACTAAATTGTTGAGGCTGGCCTTGAACCTGAGATCCTCATGTCTCAGCCTCCCAAGTACTGGGAATACAAGCATGCGCCACCACACCCGACTCTATTTTGTGACTTTTATGTAACTTATAAAAGTGTTGCACCCTCCACATAGTTTTGTCATTTCAATGCTATTTAATATTAATAAACATCACCAATCAAGGTCATGGGTTGGCTTTACTCAAATTCAGCCCAACCCTGGCCAGATTCCAGATCCCTAAAATAGTTATTAATGAAGATATCACGAAAGCAATAAAATGTTATTACCAGAAAATGTGGATATATGGATAATTAATTTTATGATATTTTGTCTTATCTATAACATAAAATGGATATTCTTTGCACAGAGTTTTAGACTATGAATAAATTAACCTTCATGATTACAACACAGTTTAAATTCGGTGGATGGCATAGCTTATGAATATAAGTTATTTGGAAGTTTGCTTGAAAAAAATTTCAAAACTATCCAGCTAGTAATGAGTAGGACTCTGATTTAGTTCACGGGCAGTCTAAAGGGAAGAGAAAGAGGGCTGTAAGAAAGTGGAACCAGGCAGGAAGCTCGTTTCTTTCTTTCTTTTACTTTTTGTGGTACTGGGGATTGAACCCAGGGACATTTCATCTCCGAGCTACACCCCCAGCCCTATTTTTTCTTCTTTACTTTGAAACAGGGTCTCACGAAGTTGCGGAGGGCCTCACCAAGTAGCTGAGGCTGGCCGCGAACCTGCGATCCTCCTGTCTCAGCCTCCCAAGTACTGGGATTACAAGCGTGTGCCACCATGCCCAGCTCAGGAAGCTCGTTTCAATGTGCAGGAAAGAATGGGTCTTCCTAAGAATAATCTTAGACTTCCTACTCGAAGGGATTGGCACTTAATAAGGAATTAAAGCCGGGCGTGGTGGCGCACCCTTGTAATCCCAGTACTTTGGGAGGCAA
>PVJS01003798.1:0-73169 GCA_004027185.1 Glis glis | reverse complement strand
AAAAAAAAAAAAAAAAAAAAAAAAAAAAAAAAAAAAAAAAAAAATTAAAGGACTTACTTCTTTCTTTTATTCTCTTGGTTTCCTTTGATTCTGGTTTAGATGGGCCCTTTTATTATTATTATTATTATTATTATTATTATTACCATTATCATTATTACATTTGCAATACTGGGGATTGAATCCAGGGGCACTCTACCACTGAGCTACACCCTCAGCCCTATTTTATTTTTTATTTTGGAATAGGGTCTCACTAAATTGCTGAGGCTGGCCTCGAGGTCATCCTCCC
Source organism: Glis glis (assembly GCA_004027185.1). Classification (NCBI taxonomy): domain Eukaryota; kingdom Metazoa; phylum Chordata; class Mammalia; order Rodentia; family Gliridae; genus Glis; species Glis glis. Next base: position 72,883 of record PVJS01003798.1, on the reverse strand, counting down.
ATCTCAGCCTCCCCAATACTGGGATTCCAGGTGTGCACTAATAGGTCTGGCTAGATAGCCCCTTTTTGACACCATGTAGGATAAAGCCGGAAAATCAATCAGAATGTTGGCTAATGCCTCTTATTTTGGCAAATGAAAAAAACTGAGGCTCAGAGAGGGAAAGGGATTTGCCTGCAGTTGCACAGAGACTCCCGATCCCCTGCTCTGGAGTGAGATAAATAGTCCCAATCTGTCACCTGGGCATTTTCCTGAGATCTCAAAGGGTCCTGGCCCTCAGCCTCCGGGGACCTGTCGGGCGAGGCTCAGCCAAGGGCAGTTTATGCTGGGGGGAGAGGTGGGGTGACAGCTGACCACACTCAGCTCATGGGTGGGGTGACAGCCGACCACACTCAGCTCATGGGTGCCAGGCGGGCCTAAGGTGGGACCATTTGGATGGCAGGATCCTGGCTCCCTTTGTAACTATACTCCTCCATCAGCCCGGAAACAGAAACACATGCCTGCCTGCCTCCTGGGCCTGTGCTGAGGCCGAGTTTATTCTACAGCACTTTCTACCCAGATTACCTCCCCCTCTCCCTCCGGCCCCTTTCCTGACCACCAGCCTCCCCTCCCACATTGTAAATGGCCAGTTCTCCATCTGCCCTCTTACCGTCAGAACCCAGAACCGATGCCATTGTCTGTGACCTTGGACCAGAGCGGTGACCTTTCTAAATCAACACCGATGTGGGTTCAGCAAAATCAGCCTTTCCATCGATGCCCCCCAGGAAGGGCCCCTAGGGTCTCACAGCCATATGTGTGTGTCCCTAACACACCTGAACACAAAGCTTTCTTTCTTTCTTTTTACATTTCTATAAATCTTTTATTTTGCAGCTGAGAAAAAGAGAAAGGGATTTACAACATACCATGGCGGGTACCAACTCCCCAGTGGGTGTGAGGAAAGAGGCCAACCCCCACTTTCTAGGCCCCAGGGAAGAGCGTGTTTCTCATCTGAGCACTAGAGGGGGCGCTGACCACCCCCACCAGTGAATCAAGACCAGCAATTTCTCTCCGAGAACTCTAGCACACCAGGACAAGGGCTGTGTCAGGATGTGACTCCAGTCTCCGCTTCACACAAAGCTTTCTTTTTTCCTTTCCCTGTGAATCGCGTCAGCCCCAGTGTTCTGGGCCACATGCCCACTCCAGGGCCTCTGTGTCACGTGCTCCTCTGAGGGGATGGTGGAGAGGTGCAGGCGGCTCAGGGAGCGAGGAAGCTGTTGGGACCCTTTCTAGATCATGAAGACAAGATAGCAGCTCTGTGCCTTTCATTGTTATTACTATTATTATCGTTATTATTTTGTGGGGGGGTACTGGTGATTAAACCCAGGAGCATTCTACCTCTGAGCTACATCCCCAGTCCTTTTTTTTATTTATTTATTTTTTTTTTGCAGTACCGGGGATTGAACTCAGGGGCATTCTACCTCTGAGCTACACCCCCAGCCCTATTTTTTATTCTTTATTTTGAAACAGGGTCTCACTAAGTTGCTGAGGGGCCTCACTAAGTAGCTGAGGCTGGCCGCGAACCCACAATCCTCCTGTCTCAGCCTCTTTTTTTAAAATTTTTTATTTGAAACAGGGTCTCGCTAGGTGGCTGAGAGTCTCACTACATTGCCAAGGCTGTCCTCAAACCTGTGATCCTCCTGTCTCAGCCTCCCAAATACTAGGATTACAGGCGTGCACCACCACACCCAGATGATGATGATGATTTTGGTACTGGGGATTGAACCCAGAGGCATTCTACCTCCAAGCTACATCTCCAGCCTGATTTTCTTTATTTGGAAACAGGATCTCACTAGGTTTCTGAGAGCTTCACTATGTTGCCGAGACTGGCTTTGAACCTGCGATCCTCCTGTCTCAGCCTCCCAAGTACTAGGATTACAAGCATGTGCCACCACACCCGACTTCTTATTATTTTTTTAAGCTACAAAAGCACCAGCTAAGTGCATGTCCACCCCTGTGAGGAGCTGAGGTGGCTCTTCTGGGCCTGACTAGCTTCCTAGTTCCCCAGGGAATCCCAGGTGGTACCAAGTCCCAGTGGCCAGGGGACACCTGGGAGGTTGGGTGCTGGGCTGTGACTGGGCTGGGGCCGGAAGAGTGGGCAGGAAGGCCAGCAGGCCCAGGCGCTCCTTGCTGGGTTCAGCTTCCCAGGCTCATGGGTCTCGGGACCCCCATTCAGGGGTCTTGGTTGAGGGGACAGAAATAGGCTCAGCGAGCTCTCCCAGGGCGCCGAGGAGCCTCGACCCCGCCGCCTCCACGTGCGTCCATATTCTCTGCTCATTTTCAGAGCAGGAAAGTGGATTTGAATTGCTCCTTCTGAATGTTTATCCTTGGGGGGACATTGGGCTAAGGAATAATACAGCACACCAGGGACTGGGGCTCCGGGGCTCCGTCCTGTCCCAGGGAGGCCCTAGGTTGCCAGAGGTGGGCCCTGGCAGATCCCTCCTGCCCTGCCAGCCGCTCGCTGCTCTGTGGGTTTCGGGGGGCTTCTTTGACCCTCAGTGTCCCCAGCTGGAAGATGGGGGTGTTCAGCCTCTCTTCAGGGCCCGTTTTGGTTCCGTTTGCCACTCATGGGGCAGCCCGTCCCCTGCTGCTGCACCCGCTCCCAGGGACACGGCTGTTCTTCCTTCTGGCCTTGCACAGACTCTCCGAGTCCACCGGCCTTCTCTAGACATGTCCTGAATACCATCGGCCCTCCAATAGAGCCGAGACTGACAGGAATTCCAGGCTGCGGGGGCCCAGAGTCCAGCTGCGTGGAGATAGAGTGGGGGGCTCTGCAGGTGGCTGAAGTGGGTTCATCTGTGCCCATCCTTGGATTACCCTGGTGGGGCTCTCTTAAAGGGGCCTGTGTGTGTGTGTGTGTGTGTGTGTTTCCAGGGATTGAACCTAGGGTCACTCTACCTCCAAGCTGCACACCCAGTTCTATTTATTTATTTGTTTATTTATACTGGGGATTGAGTCCAGGGGCATTCTACCTCTGAGCTACATGCCCAGCCCTATTTTATTTTTTGTTAGGAAACAGGGTCTCCCTAAGTTGCTGACAGCCTCACTAAGTTGCTGAGGCTGGCTTTGAACTTACGATCCTCCTGTCTCAGCCTCCCAAGTACTAGGATTACAGGTGTGCGCCACCACATCCAGCAGAGGGGTCTTTTTTTAATGCCACTCCTGCCCTGGGCCTCCAGCCTCACTCCTCCTGGGCAGATAGAGGAGCCTCTGGGTGTTGGAGATGTCCTCTGTCCCCCTGGAGCTGTACCCAGGACAATGTCCCTGTCCTGCCCTTAGCCCAGGACCCTCAGAATCCTTTGTCTCTCAGAATGTCCTCCATCGTGGGAACCACAGGTGGCATGCCCCATCCCCAGCAGGCTTGTAAACGCCCACAGCTGAGCCTGAAGCAGGAAGGACTTAGGTTAGACACGGGGAGGATTATTGGTGTTAAAACATGCACCAGCTGGCTACAGTGGCACACACCTGTAATCCCAGTACTTGGGAGGCCGAGACAGCTTAGAGGCCAGCAGTGCACAGTAACTTAGTGAGACCCTGTTTCAAAACAAAAAAATAAAATAGGGCCAGGGGTGTAGCACAGAGGTAGAATGCCCCTGGGGTCGATCCCCAGTAACACACACACACACACACACACACACACACACACACACTCACACATACATATGCACACACACAGATGTACCAATAGTTTAGCAACATCTCTGGAGCAGGGGTGGGGGCTGTGGCTGGGAGCAGGGGAGGGACAATCCCCTCCCGCAGCTCTCCCATCCCCCACCCACCCTCAAGCTCTGGGAGGCAGTGGCCTCACACTTCTCTATCATAATATTTACCAACAGCGCCGCAATTGAGCCAGGCAGCTCTGCAATTATAATCATGTTATCATTATTGCTGATAATTCTGATCATAAGCATAAATTATAAACAGGAGCCGGGCACGGCAGGGAGAGCAGAAGGCAGAGACACCCCTGGGAGGGCGCGGGGGACCGGCCTCCCTCCCCACCAGCCCCTCCTGCCTCCTCCTGCTTCAGGCCAAGGCCACACATCCCCTCCTGGGGCTGGGCCCAAGGATACTGGTGACTCCAAGTGGCTTTCCCCGCTAGGGCCCCCAGAGCTGTCCTGACCACCCCACGTGGAGCCCCACTCTGCCGCGCACAAACTATTAAGGCGCAATTATTACAGAGACAGTCGCTCCAAATTGATCTTTCAGTTACTCCACAGCTGCAACCATGGAGACGGCCCCGGCTCAATTACATGCCTCTCTCTGTTCTTTAAAGATGCCAGCAGAGGAGAGCCGGAGGAGAGCGAGGCAGCGGCAGCGGGGGCAGAGACGCCCAGAGAGGCAGAGATGGTGAGGACAGAGACTCGAGGAGAGACACGCAGAGTGAGGGACATGGAGATAGGGACAGACAGAAACGGCAGAACTGAGGTGGAGAGAGAAATGCAGAGACCCAGAGACACCCCGACAGAGACAGAGACCCAGAGGCAGAGAGAGGGGACAAGTGTGAGATAGCCCAGACGGAGGACAAAGAGATAACTTGTTTGTTTTTCCGCAGTGCTAGGGATTGAACCCAGGGCCTTGTGCTTGCTGGGCAAGCCCTCTACCACTGAGCTACAGCCCCAGCTCCAGAGAGATGATTTAGACGGACAGAGACAGAGAGCCAGAGAGAGATGGCCAGGTCACAAGGATCTGACCCAGAGAGCATAGGAGGAGAAAGGGGCAGGACGAGGCAGGAACAAGGAGTTCAAGCCCAGCCTACTTTGCTGGAGAGAGTTGCTTAAAAAGATAGCCAGAAACACATAGAGAGAAACACAGAGAAAAATAGAGACCGACGTGTCACCTGACAGCAGACAGCTAAGGCCTGTTTTCATCCATCCATCCAATCAGCAAAGGTTTGCAGAGCCCTACTGTGCACCAGGCTCAGTGCCGGGCACTGGGGACATCCAGGTGCTGTGGACCCCTTACTTCTGCCTTCACACAGTTTAGAGTTTTTTGTTTGTTTGTTCGTTTAAACAGGGTCTCCCTAGGTTGATGAGAGTCTCGCTACTTGCTGAGGCTATCCTCAAACCTACGATCCTCCTGTCTCAGCCTCCCAAGTACTGGGATTACAGGCATGTACCATCATGCCCACCTTGAGTTTAGAGTTTAATGGGTGTATTAGTCTATTTTGTGTTGCCATAACAAAATTCCTTTGGTGGATACTTTATATTAAAAAAAAGAGCTTATGGAGCTCACAGTTCTGGAAGTTTAAGGGACCACATCTGGTGATGGTCTTCTTGCTGGCGGAGTCCCAAGGTGACACAGGGCATCATGTGGTGAGAGAGAGCATGCATGTGTGCATATTATCTTCTAGTCTCCCTCCCTTTTCTTATAAAGTCACCAGGATTCATTCATGGGGGTCTCTAAACACCACAGTGGGATTAAGTTTCCACCTTCTGAATACATCACAGTGGGGATTCAATTTCCATACGTGAACTCTGGGGGACCTGCTGAAAGCATACAGCATGGCAATCAGTGACTCAGACATGTATCAAATAGTCACTCAATGGGAGTCTGAGACAGGAAGATCCCAGGTTTCAGGCCAGCCTCAGCAACTTAGCAAGGCCCTCAGCAACTTAGTGAGAGCCTGTTTCAAATTTAAAAAAAGGGGGGGGACACCTAGGGGTGTAGCTTGGAGCTAGAATGTCCCTGGGTTCAACCTCCAGTACAAAAAAAAAATTGTCACATGTCTTCCTCTGGGCTGGAGGGTGCAGCAGGGTCCTGGGCTTCCAGGAAATCCTGGAGCAGGGGAGAAATCGTTTAGCTCGTGCTAAACTCCTGGCCCATAGGTCTTTGGAGTGTAGGAGAGCGTGTTCTGCATTTGGGTCACTGTTTCCCGAGGGGCCAGAGGGGTATGGCCACAGCCACATCCACCCTCCCCAGGCTAAGCAGGGTTCCCCCTCTCTCTTCTGAGCTCAGGGCCCCCTCACACATCCCAACTGCTGGCCCAGAGCTGCCAGGGGCAGGGCTGGTCTGCACGGCCCAGAGAGGGTGCTTCTGTGGAATCTGGCCCAGATGGATTCTGGGCCTGGCTGCTGTCTGGACCTTGGCAGCCTGTGGCAGAAGAGCTGGCACTGGGAGCCTGGTGGCACCAGAGACGTGGCTCCAGTCGACATGGCTGTGGGCCGGCGCTGCGTGGCTGGGTGTGGTCAAACCACAGATGTGACAGCTTGAGCCCTCCAAGAACCAGAAGGCCAGTAGGCCCCAAATTTGAATGTGCATCAGAAAAACCTGCGGGTGTGTCCTAAAATGCAAAGTCCTGGGCCTCGCCTCTACCCCTCTGGTGTCTGAGTCAACACATCTCCCAGAAGGGCCTGGATCTGGGCTTTTTACAAGCACATCAGGTAAGGAAACTGAGGTCCAGGTTCCCCAAAGTGAGGGGCCGAACTGAGATGGAAAATGCCCCGGAAAAAAAAAATGCTGGCAGCGGCAGCGCACGCCTGTAATCTGTAATCCCAAAACAGAAGAATTGCAGGCTTGAGACCAGGCTCAGCAATTTAGGGAGACTCTCAGCAACCTAGTGAGACCCTGTTTCAAAAGTAAAAGTAAAAAAGGTCTGGGAGTGTAGCTTGGAGTTAGAGTGCCTCTGGGTTCAATCCCAAGTGTAAAAAAAAAAAAAGAAAGAAAGAAAGAGAAAATGCTCCTGCCTGATCCCCAGTCCTGGCTCGCGTACTTGCCATATCTGGCCCCTGCCCTTGTACCAAGCACTGGTGGGAAACAGACTCACCAACAGACACTCTTCTTGCTGTGCTACTCTTCAGGGGGGTGGGGTGCCTGGCTGCTTGATGTCCTCTCTCCCCCAGCACCCTCCCACTGCTAAGGAGCTGGTGGGGTGGGGCTCAAGCCCAGGCAGTGCAAAGGGACTGAGGCACATAGAGCAGAAATTCCCCTGAAGCTTCCCCGCCGACCGTGTGCCCCTCCCTCTGTCTGGGGGAAGTAGCTTGGAAATACTTTCCCTTCTGCTTTTCCTTTTCTGGCCCAGAAGTTGTTCTAAATCTTCACTACTTTGTAACTAAATTCACTTAGCAGAGCAGCTGCCTGGTATTTTGCTAGAAAAATCAAGCCTGCTGGTTCCCACTAGCGTTGGGGGGTGCCAGGTTTGCAAGGCCCCAAGGAGAGGCTGGCGTGCCAGGATTCAGCAAACAGGGGTCCTTCGAGCAGATGCTGTGTCATCTGAGGGTCAGTGATGTGGTTCCTGACTTGTCCCAGGTCCTCCCAGCCAGGGGTCATGGAGGCCTTCCAGGCAGTACCGAGAATTGAACCCAGGAGCCGTCTACCTCTGAGCTAGACCCCCAGCCCTTTTTATTTTTATTTTATGTATTTATTGGTACATTGTAATCATACATCTTGATGGGTTTCAGGGTGGTAGAAGTATATATGCACACATCGTTCATTTCACCCTCCCCCAATTCCCACCGCCATTCCCTCCCCCTTTCCTCCTTCTCATGCTCAGCATAGTAGTTGACTTTGGTAAGTTTGTGTATGTACATCCTGAGCATTAGGGTGTTTCCCTCTTCCCCCTCCCATCTCCCTCAGTTAGGTCGCCTTCTTTACTCTTCTAAGGTTTTCTCCATCTTTGTCTGGAGTCCCTCCTATGTCCCATTTTCTCCCTAGCTTCTGCATATTAGGGAGAACATCTGACTTTTCACTTTTCGTGACTGACTAATCTTACTTAGCATAATGTTCTCCAATTCCATCCATTTCCCTGCAAATGACATAATTTTGTTCTTCTTTATGGCCTGAGTAAAATTCCATTGTGTACATATCCCATAGTTTTGTAATCCATTCATCTGTTGATGGACATCTTGGCTGGTTCCATAGTTTGGCATCTGTGAATTGTTCAGCTATAAACACAGATACGCCTGCATTAGTCTGGTAGTTTGGTTTCCATTCTTTTGGGTAGATACCCAGGAGTGGTATTGCTGTGTCATATGGTAGGTTCATTCCCAGTCTTCTGAGGATCCTCCACACTGTTTTCCAAAGTGGTTGCACTAATTTCCAATCCCACCAACAACGTATTAGAGTTCTTACTTCTCCACAGCCCTTTTTATTTTGAAGCAGGATCTCACTAAGTTGCTGAGGCTGGCCTTGAACCTTGTGATCCTCCTTGTCTCAGCCTCCCAAATTCTGGGATTACAGGCGTGCGCCACTGTGCCTGACCTTTTTTTTTTTTTTGTACTGGAGATTGAACCTGGGGATGCTCTACCACTGAGCTACATTCCCAGGCCTTTTAAGTTTTATTTAGAGACAGGGTCTGGCCAGGTTACTCAGGCTAGCCTCAAACTTGGGCTCCTCCTGCCTTAGCCTTTTGAGTCCCTGGGATTATTGGCGTGTGCCCTCATGCTTAGTTTGAATCTTGAATGTTCCTCCAAAGGTCCATGTATTAAAGGCTTGATCCACAGGGTGGCACTATTGGGAGGTGGTGAAACCTCTAGAAGGTGGGACTTAGTAGAAGGTCTTTAGGTCACTGGGGACAAGTCCTTGAAGGGGACTGTGGGACGCTGGCCCTTCCTTGCTCCCTTTTGTTTCCTGGCCAGGAGGTGAGCAGTTCTGCCCCCCCCACGCATACCATGATGTGCTTGCCTCAGACCTAAAGCAATAGGGCCAACTGATCACCAGCTGGAATCTCCAAAATGGTGAGCCAAGATAAGCATTCCTCTTTATAAGTTAACTATCTTGGCTGTATGAGGTGGCACATACCAGTAATCCCAGTACTTGGGAGGCTCGCAGTACTCAGGAGATTCACAGGTTCGAGGTCAGCCTCAGTAACTTAGTGAGGCCCTCAGCAAATTTCAAAGTAAAAAATAAAAAAATAAAAATAGGGCTGAGGGTGTAGCTCAGAGGTAGAATGCCCCTGGGTTCAATCCCCAGGACTGCAAAAAAGGGGGAAAAAGTTAATTATCTTGGGTATTTCATTATAGTGACAAAAGGCTGACTTATACCACCTCCAATTGGGGATTAATTGAGATAATACATGTAAAACATTATTTATTTATTTATGTATTTATTGTGGTACTGGGGATTGAACCCAGGTTCATTCTACCTCCGAGCTATACCCCAGCCCTATTTTATTCTTTATTTTGAAACAGGGTCTCACTAGATTGCAGAGGGCCTCACTAAGTATCTGAGGCTGGCTGCGAACCTGCGATCTCCTGTCTCAGCCTCCCAAGTACTGGGATTACAAGCATGTGCCACCACACCTGGCTACACGTAAGACATTTGGCATCATGCATCAATTAAGCATTCAATAAAATTTATTATTAATAGTATGATTGATGTTTTTTGGTACTGGGGATTGAACCCAGGGGTGTTTTACCTCTGAGCTACACCCCCAGCCCTTTTAATATTTTATTTTGAAACAGGTACTCACTAAGTTGCTGAGGCTGGCCTCAAACCTGTGTTCCTCCTCTTTCAGTCTCTCAAGTACTGGGATTATAAGCGTGTACCATCACACCCAGCATCGTTTGTTCGTTTGTTTGTTGAGACAAGGTCTCTCTGTGTTGCCCAGGCTGGCCTCCAACTCCTGGGTTCAAGTGGTCTTCCTCCCTCGGCATCCCGAGTAGCTGCAACTGCAAGTGGAGGCCATATGAGATTGGCTTTAGTATTTTCAGCGGTTGTTCTGTGAAGTTGGGAGTGGGAAATAGGTGGCAATTGAGGAGGGGGGTTCAAAAGAAGCCTTTCAGAGGGTCTAGAGGGTGAAGGGGCCTCAGGGGGCAGCTCCAGGACCCCCATTCCTGCTTCCATACAGGGAAATCCCAAGCTTCTCCTTTTTTTTTTTTTTTTTTTTGCGGTACTGGGGATTGAACCCAGGGGCATTCTACCTCCGAGCTACACCCCCAGCCCCATTTTTTATTCTTTATTTTGAAATAGGCTCTCACTGAGTTGCGGAGGCCTCACAAAGTAGCTGAGGCTGGCCGCGAACCCAGATCCTCCGGTCTCAGCCTCCCGAGTACTGGGATTACAAGTGTGTGCCACCACGCCCGGCTCCGAATTAAGCTTCTATGTGAGTTTCTTTTTTTTTGCAGTACTGGGGATTGAACCCAGGGGCTTTCTACCTCCGGGTTACACCCCCAGCCCTATTTTTTACTTTTTATTTTGAAACAGGGTCTCACTAAGTTGTGGAGGGCCTCAATAAGTAGCTGAGGCTGGCAGCGAACCCGGATCCTCTGGTCTCAGCCTCCCAAGTACTGGGATTATAACCGTGCACCACTATGCCCGGCTCTATGTGAGAATTTATTAAAAAAAAAAAAGGTTTGTGGCTTAAAAGTGGGGTCATAAAATTATCCCCTTCGACTTACACTGTCCAATATGAAGTCACTGATCACCTAAGGCTGTGAAGCACTTTGGGTCTGTCCAGTCAAAATGGAGATGTGTTGTAAATGTAAAATAGCCACCTGGAATTTTTAGTACAAAGTTGGGCGTGGTGGCACATGCCTGTAATCACAGTACCTGGGAGGTTGAGACAGGAGGATCACAAGTTTGAAGCCAGCCTCAGCAATTTAGCGAGGCCCTGTTTCCAAATAAAAAACAAAAGAGGGCTGGGGTGTAGCTCAGAGGTAGAATGCCCCTGGGTTCAATCCCCAGTACCACACACACACACACACACAAAAATAATAATAAAAAAATAAAACAACAACAAAGAAACAAAAAACAAAAACAAAAGCACAAGAAGAATAATGAAGAATATCTCAAATTTTTAACATTTTGGATATATTGGGTTAAATAAAATGCATTATTAAAATAAAATTCACAGCCAGGTGTGGTGACACACGCCAGTAATCCCAGTACCTGGGAGGCTGAGACAGGAGGATCACAGGTTAGAAACCAGTCTCAGCAATTTAGTGAGGCTCTCAGCGACTTGGCAAGACCCTGTTTTCAAATAAAAAATGGGCTGGAGGTATAGCTCAGAGATAGAATACCCCTGGGTTCAATCCCCAGCACCTCAAAAATAAATAAATAAAATTCACTTGGTTTTTTTTCCATTTTTAATGAAGCTATTAGGAAATTTTTCCTCTTGTGACTCTTTCTGCTTATGGCTTGCATCATATTTCTATTGGATAGCGCTGTGCAGAACTACGCCCCAGGACGGGGCTTCGTACAGCCCCATCGTACTGGAAGTCCTCCCCACTTCCAAGTTGTCCCTGCCCCAGCTTGCCAGGGTATCTGAAATCAAATCGCAGCTCTAGAGTTTTATTTGAGGTGGAGGGTTGCAGAAGGCTTGGGGGACTCCTGCTGATCAAATACCCCAGATGATGTTTTGAGCAACCTGGATGAGCCATGGAGACCAAGGACTGGGAGGACAGGGCCCAGCAAGATCTGGAAGGGGATGCCCTGACACCTGGGGGACTGCACTTCCCGAGGGTTGAAGGCTCCCGATAGCCTGTCACCTGCCCTCTGCCTCTTGCATGGCTCCCACAGCACCGGAGCACATGGGTGGTAGGGATCACGTTGAGAGTCTAGACTGCCTCATGGATAGCCTTGTGGGTTCCACATGCTGCCTTGAAAGCACATTTCCATATGCTGAATCTTATTTTCTTTTGTTCTCCATAATGGAATAAGAGCCATATATTTGGAGAGTTGTTGATTTCAGAAGGTATTCAAGAGTTTTTTTTTTTTTTTTTTTTTTGGTGCTGGGGATGGAACCCAGGGTCTCACATATGCTAGGCAAGCGCTCTACCACTAAGATACTCCCCTAACCCTTCAAGTCTCACTTTTATTTTTTATTTTTATTTTTGTACTGGGGATTGAACTCAGGGGCCTTCTACCTCTGAGCTACGCTCCTAGTCCTATTTCATTTTTTATTTGGTAACAGGGTCTTGCTAAGTTGCTGAGGGCCTCGTTGAATTGCTGAGACTGGCCTTGAACCTGTGATCCTTCTGTCTCAGCCTCCCAAGCACTGGGGTTACAGGTGTGTGCCACCACGCCCGGCTCCAGTTTCATTTTTAAATGATAAATAGCAATTATCAGATAAAGTTATATCCTGGAAAGACAAGGAAAGCCATGGAGATGGGAAAAAGGAGTGGCAGGTGTCAGCCCAGGAGTCCCCAGGTGAACCCGCCGCTCACTTCCGGGGTGCTGCCTTCCACGTATGCAGTTTGCTCGCCTGTAAGACAAGAGGAGGGCATTGAGTTCACCACCCTCACCTTTGGTCCCTGTGACCGTATTCAAGGCAGCAAGGTGCCAGGCTCCCTCTGGGGAGGCCCCAAGGTTCCGAGAAGAGCTACCTTGTTGGGGATGACTGGGCCGCCCCTCTGCCCATCCCCACTCTCCCTTGGAGTCCAACCTCCCAGGAGCAAGGAGCCAGGTGAGGTGGTCCAGGATCATGGGAAAGGAAATGATTCTGCAGGAGGTCAGGGACCCAGAGGCCAGGGGAACCAGAGGCTGAGTCCCTGTGGGCAGCGCTTGCTGGTGGCCAGTCCTACATGGGTCCAGAGACAGGGACCAGATCTAGTTATGGGGATTCCTGGATTGTAGGGAAGCATGATGCTCAGACGCACTCTTGCTCCCACAAATGACAGGTGTCCTGTGTTCCCATCTGTGAAATGGGGATGGTCAGGCCATGTGCCGGCAGGGTTTCCAGGAAGTGTAGGTGACCATTATGTAAAGGAGGGCATGGAAAGGGCCCTATAATGGAGACCCCTGTGGCCGTGTGGCAGTGGAGAAGGCAGCCAGAGGAGCCTCGGTTGCTACATCTGTGTAGTGGGGGGGGGGTGACCAGACCTGGGAGAGGACCAGGCAGGGCCCACAGGAGATGCCTCAGGACCAGTGAGGGGCAGAGATGATTGGAGCCTGGAGATTTGGGGTTCTTCAGGGCCAAGAGGATTGGAGGAAAAGTTCCTGTAGCTGGGGAGCAGTCATTGGTAAGTAAGGACTTTTTCTTTCTTTCTTTCTTTCTCTCTCTCTCTCTCTCTCTCTCTCTCATACTAGGAATTGAACCCAGGGGCATTCTATATCTGAGCTACACCCCAGCCCTTTTTATTTTTTATTTTGAAATAAGGCCTCAATGTGTCACTGAGCCCAGCAGGTAAAGTCTTCTCAATCAAACTCCCATCTCAACTGAGAACACCATTGGTGCCCCTCTCAGGAGAAGGACTTGAATTTGCTAAAAATGTGCATGTTCATGACCTTGTCCTTAGAATTCCCGCCTCTTCAGGAAGAGCTGTTTAAGCAAAGATTCTGAGTCTGACTTAGTCCCTCGATGAAACCAACAAATGAAACAATTGAGAACTACCCTCTATTGAGCACTTACTGTGTGTTGCTATGCTAAACATTTTCCTGTATTATGTCATTTAACCTGCACAAAAAACTTATGAGGAAAGGATGATCTTAGCTCTAATTTTTAAAAATTAATTTTTTTGATACTGGGGATGGAACCCAGGGATATTCTACTTCCATGCTACACCCCCAGCCCTATTTTATTTTTTATTTTGAAACAGGGTCTCACAAAGTTGCAGAGGGCCTCACTAGGTTGCTGAGGTTGGCCATGAACCTGCAATCCTTCTGTCTCAGCCTCCCAAGTACTGGGATTACAAGCGAGTGCCACCATGCCCAGCTCTCAGCTCCATTTTGTTGCTGAGGCTGGCCTCAAATCTGCAATCCTCCTGTCTCAGCTTCCCAAGTACTAGGATTATAGGTGTTCACCACCACACCGGGCTTAGCTCCATTTTGCAGGAGTGATGAGGAAGCTGAGGCCCAGAGAGGCCCATTGACTTGACCCAGTGTACACAGCACCTATTATACCCAGATGTTATACCCAGATCCCATGTGGGCCTGGACATGCCAGACTGGGGCTTCTGTTGTACCAACTGCCTACTGGTCTCTACCTGGGCACAGCTGGCTGGGTTGTAGCTGGCTGTTCAGAGGTTCTGGAAGGCAAGAGTAGCTCAGAGACTGGAGGGAGGGTGACGCCCACCCCGCTCCCCACTTTTTATAGCTGCTGCTCTCCATCCTGCCTGCAGAGGGCAGTACTGAACACACAGTGGTCCTGTAATCCAGTGCTGTGCTCCTTCAGGCCTTGGGGTCCAGGGCTTGAAGTGGGGGGAAACCAACACCCCAGCCAGCCAGTCCTTCCTGGGGAAATTTTCCTCCAGCTGGGCCTACTGAGGCCATGCCTTAGCCCTGATACCTCATGGGCCAGTGCAGGTGTACCAGGGGCATGATAGGTCAGTGGGCAGGAGGACTACCAGGCCAGTCCCAGCAGTGCCCCTCACATGCTGTCTATTTCTACGTACTGCTTTGTAAAGTGAGGGCAACTGCACCCACCCTGAAGGCTTAGTGTGGGCAGAGAGGTCTCAAATGCCCAGCACTTGGCGGATGCTCAACAAACAGGGCTGTTACCAGCGTTATCAACCAAGGGGCTCATGCTGTCACCCTGTGGTTGGCCTAGAGTCTGCAGGAAGGGAGAAGTGGAGACTCAGAGAGGGGAATTCACTTGTGCAAGGTCAACAGGGGTGGTGAGAGGAAGAGCCAGGATTTGAACTCACTCAGCCATGCTATCAAATTAGGGCTAACACAGGGCAGGTGGGGAAATGGGTCCAAGGGGCAGGACAGTGCCTCCAGGTGTCCTCAGGATTCCAGGTGCCTGTGGCCTCATTTGCCATCCCTGCTGCTCTGTAGGACACCCTCTGTAACAAAAGGGCCTCCCAGGGCTCATCTTGGGCTGAGTGCAGTAGCTCTCAGGGAGACAGGCCTGTGGGCTTGCCAGGGGGAGACTGGTCAGCCAGGTTAACTCTCCCACACCACCTGGTTTGCGTCCCTGCAGACCTAGGACTGCTAGGAACTAGTGGACTCTCAATCTACCTCTTCTTACTCCATCTAGGCCAGGAGCTCCCTGGGGTTGGGGCCGGTCTGTTGTGTGTCCCAGCCCACCGTGCCTGTCCCAGCAGAGGCCTAGCCCAGCACTCAAGGCAAATATGTGCGAATGGCTGTGTTCTTGTGCTGAATTAGGATGTAACGATTTCGGGAGGATAGAGGTGTGCCCCCTCATTCTGCAGGATCCCTGGTATGGGGGTGGGTGGGAGGGGAAAGCCTGGATCAGGGGATCAGGAGGGCCGGGCAGCCAAGATGGGACGTGGAGTCCTCTTGGATCTGCTGCGACCTTGGGCATGTCACTGCCTTCCTGCACATCCCAGGGGACAAAGCCTGAAAGCGGGACCTGGGCCAAGTCGCTGGAATATAACCGGGGCCAGGCGTGAGTGACCAGCGGAGCAGCCACACAGGGCCTCGGGTCGGTCCTTCCCCTGGGATCCTCCCGGCGGCGTCCGCTGGGTGACCTTGACCCTCCGCCCCCGGCCCCCCAAGCCCCGGTGTGCAGCGGGAGCCGGGCCGAGGCTTCTAATCCGGCGCCGGGGAGGCCCGGGCCGCGGCGGGGGCGCGGCGACTCCCCCCGCGGTGCCCAGGCCCGGGCACAGGGCGGGCCGGGCGGGCTAATCCCGTATGTAAATGGCAGCCAATGGAGGGTGGTGTTGCGCGGGGCTGGGATTAGGGCCGGGGCGAATGGCTGGCAATCTTACTGGGATTACAGAACAAAGAGCCTCCCCGCGCTCCCGCTCTCGCTCGCTCCCCGCGCCGCCCCGCCCTCCGCCGCAGCCCGCGCCGGGGGTGGGGGCCCGCGCAGCCCCCGGCCGGCCGCCCCGCGCCCCTCCGCGCCGCCTCCCGCCCTCCGCGCCGCCGCCCTGCGCGCCTTCCCCATTCTCCGGATTAATTAAGGAGGCAGCGGCAGGAGGCTGAGTCCTGGCCGCGGGCCGGGGCCGGGGCGCCGCTGGCAGGAGCGCTTGGGGATCCTCCAAGGTAGGAGAAAGTTTTGCGGGGGGCGGGCGCCCGGGCCCTGCTCCCCTGCTCCCCGGCCCCCTCCCCCGCGGGCCCCCGCCCCTCCCCCGCAAGGTGTTCCAGAATCTGGGTCCGGCTTTCGGGTGCACCGGGAGGCACGTGACTGGGATTATAATTCGGGCCGGGGGAGGGGAGGGACGGCCGCCCCCACCTGCCGGGAGGGGGTGGGAGCCGGGACCTGTCACCCCCCCAGGCCCTTCCGGAGGTGGGGGCGCCCGGGACCGGCGCCCGCAGGCTGCTGCAGTTGGCGAATGAGGTCAGTCGAGCTGCCCGCGGCGGCCGGGCGGCCGGGGTGGGAGCGGAGGGGGCTGGGAAGGCCGCGGCCCGCCCCCCACTGTCCTCTTCCCCGGGCTGCGCCGGCCCTGGCCCGCGCCCCCCCACTCGCAGGCCGGATCGGCTCTGTACTGCCCCGGCACGGTGATTCCTTTTGCCCCCCCCACACCTCCCGGCCGGGAGGGGGCTGGCCTGAGTGGTGGCAGCTCAACCTTTGGGGGGAGGATAGGAGATTTAGAGGGGTAGCGGTTGGGGGGGGGGCACAAAGGGTTTGCAGGAGCAAGTTGGGGGAGCCGGGTCTGTGGGTGGTCTCTGAGTTCTTGCAGATGGGCTGAGAGGAGGAGGAGGGGCCACAGGGCGCTTGGTGCCCACCCCCCACGCCCATCCCCAGTCCCTGGGAATGAGGGGCCCAACACCCTCTACAGCCAGGGAGAAGGACAGTGCCCTCGCCTGGGCCCGGGGCAAGAGGGGCCACAGCAGCAGCAGCAGCAGCAGCGAGTTCTGCCTTCCTGGCGGGGCTGGAGGGGGCTCAAGCTCTGGCATCTGGCCCAGTGACCCGGCCTGCCAGGACCCAGCCTCCCTCACTTTCAGTGGAGGCTCCAGTGTCCCCATGACAGCTGAGGCGAGTGAGTTGGGCATGTAGGGGTCTTCCTGCCAGGCACGTGGGAAGCCCCAGATGGAGTATGTATGGGTGATGTGGGGATGGCCCTGGGCCTGGAGGGCAGGCCCTGGTAGCTTTTAGAGGAACTGGCATTTGCGGGGGCTTCTCTGACTGCCCAGAGCGGAGGGGAAGGGTGCCCAGAGCTGCCCTGGCCCTCTCTGCCACGGTCTTCGTCTGGGTGTTCGATTGCCCCATGGCCAGGGCAGCTCTTTGCTTAGCAATGGCCGGGGGCCTCGGGGCTTGGGAGGTGCCTCAAGCAGCTCATTTATTTCAGCAGCGTCATTCCCAACGGGAAAGGGCACCAGCATCATCGATTATTTATTCGGAGCAGAAGGAGGTGGAGGGAGACTGGTGGCTGCTGGCGGGGAGGGGTGGGTGCTAGGGCAGCAAGGACGGGCCCTCAGGTGGCCATCATGAATCACCTGTTTGAGGACCAGGAGGGTGTGAGATTGACTTTGACCGCCTGGCCCGGAGGTGACAGAGTGCCGGAACCCTCAACCTGCTTGTAGGTTGTGGGAGGCTTAAGCCTGCACCCCATTCTGTACCCTGCTTTGAAGATGACCTAGAAATTGGCAGTTCCAACTCCAAGGGTCCCAGAGGATCCCGCCAGAGATGGGGAGGAAGGGCTGGAACTCTGTAGCACTCCTCGCTGGCTCATTTGAATATGGGAGAACTTAGGGCCCAAAGTGGATCTCACAGACAGCATCTTGTGGGGGGCAGTCTTAACCTACTTGGGAGGACTGTTGTCTAGATGCCAGGAGACTGGTCATTTGTTTGCAGTGTGCTAATCACAAATCATTTTTATCTGTTCGTTTAAGGCGGTCTCCCAGGAGCCCGGCTAGTCTCTGACGCGGTGGCAGCCGCTGATGCCTGGCACTTGGAAATAGTCCGAAAGGCAGACGTAGCAAGGGGGTCTTGTAGGCAGAGCTATGCCTGCAGTCTGTGCAGAGGCGGGCACCCATAGTTTAGAAACCACTCGCTTGTTGGAGACCTGAGCTGAGTATCTCAGGGCAAGGTGGTGGGTGATGGCTTGGGGTGTTCATGTCCTAAGTGTGACCTTGGAACTACGCACGGTGTCTCCCACCCCATCCTCAGCCTGGGTTTCCCTCATCTGCCCACCCACCTCGTGCTTGGTCCATTCATTGGGTCCTGCCGTTTCCTGAGTGGCTTCTCTTGCTCCCACAGAGTGGCCTCTGTGCATCCTATCGCTCTTGTACTGTTCCCCTTACCTCCCACCCCTTCCCTGAGGGGTTCCGGGGCTTCCTTTAGAGGCCTCACTTGGCTAGGGTGGAGGGGTAAGGTTGTAGGATTTCCCTCTTTCCTTCCCACCTTTAAGACTTGGCCAGGCCGTGGCATCTTTGGGCTGAAGCCTTCCTCGTCCCCAGTGCTGGTCCAGGTGCCCCTCTGTGTCCCCACGACATCCTGTTCTGTCCCAGCATCCATCTCACTCAGTTGTTCACATCTATCCCCTGCGAGTGCACTGGGAGCAGACAGGGATGGAGGCCTGCTACTCAGATACCTGTTGAATGGCCCTGTGGTGGAAGAAATGAGTGAATACAATCCTGCCCCCAGCCTTGAGCCCTAAGCACTGAGTGGACTCTCTCCTTTCATTCTCAGATTCTCATCTCTGCATAGGTTCCCCGCCATGGTAGGAATCCCTTGGGCTTCCTGCTGCCCTGGTTCCTGGCCCACTCTTTCCCCCATCACCCCAGCCTCTTATCTTCCCCCAACCCCAAGCCTGAGGCTCTGCTCCCAAATTGCATCCGTCCTGCTCCTCTGAGTTCTGACTCAGCCATTTGTGGGCATCTCCTCTTAGATGCCTGGCAGCCAGGGACGCGGCAGGTTCTTTGGGACAAGCCAGCTCCATGGGGCCTGCAGAGGCCTCAAGCGGCACCTGGGTACCAAGACTTGCAGGGTTAATTCACAAACACCAGGGAGCAGAGCAGGACCCGCGCTGAGTTCAGGTTTGACAGAGGGGCTTCCGGGAGGGGATGGGGCCTGCGGGACAGGGGCCCCAGGGTGACAGGAAGGGAATTCCCAGCAGGAACTTACTGCAGAGGCCGGGTGGTGGGAAGGTTTTCTCCCAGGTGCTTTCTGGAAGAGACAGTGGGATGTGACCAGTAGTTGGTGGCAGGGGGACATCGGAGGCTTCTGGATATAGGTGTTGGAGTCCTAGGTGAAGCAGGAGGGGGCCAGCCTCTCAGAATCCCTTGCGCCTACTCTCAAAGGGTCAGAGTTGGTCCCTGCTCAGGCTCTGCACTGACCTGAAAGGAGGCAAGACTCCACTACTATCTTGGCTTTTGGGAGGGGGGGCTCTCAGCTGCAGGGAGCGTTGCAGAGAGGCTCTTGGCCTGCTGGGGGTGGGGTAATGTGCGCCTGGGAGGCAGAGAGCCCTGCGATAAGCCCCCACTCACACTTCTCCCGCCCTAGTCTGATATCTCTGGTTCTGCCTCCCCTCCTGCAGAACTTACCTGTCTTCAGCTATCCCCTTCCCTCTGGGCCGCTGAGCATTTAGGTTCAATGACTTCGTGAGTTTGGAGCTGGGGCTCGGGGAGCCTGGCTTCCATTGACAGCTCTGCCTCTTCCTTGCCCCCTTGCTGGGTGCCCGGGGACCTGATTCAAGGACCATTTGTGATCCCGATGTTCCCTGGGTGGCTACTCATTTCAGACGCGTGTCCTGGGTTATGGCTGGGCACGCTGGCTCAGTTGAGATGAATTAGATTTCCTGAATGAGCCGGGTGAGGTTGGACTTCATCCATGCACGGGCTTGGGGTGACTCACGAATCGTCTCAGGCCTTGAGCAGAACCCTTGTTCCAAACTCCGTTCCTCTTGACCCTGAGCCGGGCCTGGAGCTATTTGTGTGCCCACCTGTCGCCCTCCTTCAGGACCACCTGCTTTGGGCTGCCAAATTTAGCAAACAAAATAAGGACGCCAGGTTAAATTTGGATTTCAGATAAGCAACGAAGAGCGTAGGATTTGGGACACAGTTGTACTAAGAACTTACTCATTTTTCATCTGCGGTTCTCACTGATCTGGGGGTCTTGTGTTTTACTTGACATCCCTACAGCTGCTGTGTCTGAGGCAAGGAGACTCTTGGGGGCAGGGGAGGGTCCCGTGGTGCGGCTGGGTCTGGAGTTGGGGCCAGGGCTCACCCCAAGGCTGCGGAGACAGGCTGATGCAAACTTGCCTGATTCTTGGTCCTCTTAACTTCCTCAAGTTGGGCCTTCTCCAGTTTGTGGCCCCAGGGTTCAGGTTTCCTATTAGGCCTGTGTAACACAGAGGGTGTATTTTTGGGTGGTCTGTGGGCTCCCTAGCCTGGGAATCCCTTATTTCAGGGTCTTCTGTGCCAGTGTAGTCCACACACTATATTAAGAGGTGCTGGGAGGAGGAGGGAAGTTTCCAGAAACACATGATTTTCCATCCAGATTTGCAAAGCCAGGTCTGAGCACTAGGAGACAGTTTCTCTGCTATACCCCATTTCAAAGTAGGGAGGTCCTGCCTCTGGTGTGTCCTGGGTTGAGAGGGCTGTCCCACTGGGTGGACGTGAAGCGAGTATATTACGGTGTGCCTTAGCCCGTTTTCTGTTGCTATAACTGAATACTACAGACTAGGTAATTGTTAAAGAATATGAAGGTTTGTTCAGCCCAAGTTCCTAGACGTCTGAGATGGAGGGTGCATCTAACAAGGGCCTTTCTGCTGGTGGGGACTCTTAGAGTCTGGAGGCGGCCCAGGGCATCACACGGTGAGACAGCAAGTGTACCAGCTCAGGTTCTTCTTCCTCTTCTTATAAAGCCACTAATGGCATCATGGGGGCCCCACCCTCATGACCTCATCTAATCCTAATCACCTCTTGCAGGTCCCACTTGGACCCACCTCTAAATACCTCACAATGGGGATTATATTTCCACCGGAGTTTTGGTGGGGACTTTGCAACCATCGCACAGTGGTTGTTGGGAATTGCATACTCCTCTCCAGTACAAAGCTGTCCCTTGAGGCAGGGCCCCCAGCACCTGTGCTGTGGCCTCTGTGGTGGGGGAGTGTGGCCAGGAAGCCAGGGGCTGGGGTCTCCTGCTCCCCCACCATCCCGGTCAGGACAGTTTGCTTGATAAAAAGTGGAGATGGTGCTTCCGGACCCGCCCAGGCCTGGGTGGTGCTGTGGTCTGGAGACTCAGCTGGGGGCTGCACAGCATGGTGGTCACCTCCAGTGCAGGTCTGCAGTGGACTGTGTCGTGGGCAGGTCCTGGCTGGGTGCTGGGGGTCCTGGGCAGCCCGAGGATGCTGAGTGAGGCTGGGGGGCAGCTTGGGCTTTTTCCCTCCCATGCCCTGTGGCTGGGGGACCCCCTTCTGCCTACTTCTAGAGGGTTGGACGAGGATAAATCTGTTTGCTGTTTAATCTGTTTGCTGTTTGGGGTCTAGTGGATGGCAAGGCGCATTTTCTGGCTACTGGCAGAACTACCATAAAAGGGAGTCAGTCTATCTGTCTGCCTGTCGCTCCACCAGCCAGTGACAAACTTGCTCAGTGCCACATCTGAGGGGGTCTCACTAGGTGCTGCCATCAGCCCCAGCTGGCACCAAGGAGGGGCTCTCTCTTCATAGGGTTGTGTTTATTGTGGAGGTCTGAGGGACAGCCGGGAAACAACAGCATCCTTTGTGTGCTGTTAAAGGACTTTGACCAGCCGGGCATGGTGGCGCATACTTGTAATCCCAGTATTTAGGAGGCTGAGACAGGAGGATTGCAGGTTCGCGGCCAGCCTCAGCAACTTGAGTCCTCCGCAACTTAGACCCTGTTTCAAAATAAAGAATAAAAAAAAATAGTGTTGGGGGCGTAGCTCGGAGGTAGGATGCCCCTGGGTTTTATCCCCAGTACCACACACACACAAAAAAAGGGACTTTGACCTGTGGGGCATGGTGGTGCATACCTGAAATCCCAGTACTTAGGAGGCTGAGACAGGAGGATCACAGGTTCAGCAACTTAGTGAGGCTTTCAGCAACTTATTTTTTGTTTGTTTTTGTGGTACTGGGGATGGAACCCAGGGACATTCTACCTCCGAGCTACACCCCCAGCCCTATTTTTTTTTTTTTTTTTTTTTTTTTGCAGTACTGGGGATTGAACTCAGGAGCGTTCTACCTCCGAGCTACACCCCCGGCCCTATTTTTTTATACTTTTATTTTGAAACCAGGTCTCACGAAGTTGCTGAGGGCCTCACTAAGTAGCTGAGGCTGGCCATGAACCCGGATCCTCCAGCCTCTGCCTCCCAAGTACTGGGATTACAAGCCCCGCTCCCAGCCCTATTTTTTATTCTTTATTTTGAAACAGGGTCTTACTAAATTGCGGAGGGCCTCACTAAGTAGCTAAGGCTGGCCGCGAACCCGGATCCTCCCGTCTCCGCCTCCCAAGTACTGGGATTACAAGCGTGGCAAGCCCGGCTGGCTTTCAGCAATTTAGCAAGACCCTGTTTCAAAATAAAAAATAAAAAGGGCTGAGAGTGTAGCTTGTGGGTAGAATGCCCCTGGTTTCAATCTCCAGTACAAAAAAAACGGAGGGGCTTTGCTTGGTGCAGACACTTGTGACACTGCCCCCTATCAAAACACAGGGTGATCCCTTTACCCCCAAAGTCCCTTCAAGCCCCTTTGCAGCCTTCACCTCTCCCGGCCCAGCCCCCGCAGTGGCCCATGTGATTGGCAGTTCCAGAGTGGCACATGAGCAGGATCACAGCATGGTGCCCTGGCACCCAGCTGCTTTCTTCTTTTTTTTGTTTTTTTGCGGTACCGGGGATCGAACCCAGGGGCGGTCTACCTCCGCGCTACACCCCCGGCCCTGTTTTTTATACTTTATTTTGAAACCGGGTCTCCCAAAGTTGCGGAGGGCCTCACTAAGTAGAGAGAGAGAGAGAGAGATAGAGAGCTGAGGCTGGCCGAGAACCCGGATTGTCCGGTCTCCGCCTACCAAAGTACTGGGATTACAAGCATGCGCCACCACGCCCGGCTCCCCAGCTGCTTTCACGGGGTGTGATGCGGTCACCCATGGTGTGGCGTGTAGGGCTGGTCCCTTTTGGTCACTGAGTCGTATTCCAGGGGATGGCTGTCCCACACACCCCTAACCTCTCCTCTTGGTGGGAATACAGCAAACCAACTTGCCGAGCAGCACCGCTCGGGACCACCCAGGAATAGGGGTGCTTTTTCTCCTTTCTACTAAGGCACCATCTGGGGGGCAGGGGCCCTGAGGCCTGCACCCTGCCCTGCCCCCTCCGGGAGCTGACCCTGAGCCAGGAGGGCTGCACACCTCTGTCCTCAGAGCTGGAATTTCATCCTGCGTTTCTGGTGACTCATACAGTGAGCCCCAAGATGAAATTACACCTTCCTGCCGCTGCCCTCAGGGCCTCTGGCCCACTGATCCTTGAAGTCCAGGTGGGCTCAGGAACAACTGAAGGGGGGGGCGGGACAGCTGGAGGCTGGAGGCGGTACCCAAGCCCGGCCCTGTGATATCTTGCCTATCTGGGGAGCTGGGGGGTTCCTGGCTGTGTGTCTCTGGCCTCCACGCCTGCAGCTGTTTAGCTTGGGGTAGAAAGTCTGTATTTCTTCTAGGGCTATGGAAGGTGCGTGGCAAGGTCATCCTTGTGGTGGGGAGCATGATTTAGGGTCACACAGAACCGGCTGTGTCACCTTGAGCAGGTGACGTTGCACCTCCAGGTTTTGGTTTGTTCTTATTTATTTATTTATTGTGCTGAGCATTGAACTCAGGGGTATTCTGACTTTGAGCTATCTCCCAAGCCCTATTTGATTTTATTTTGAGACAGGGTCTCTAGGTTGCTGAGGCTGGTCTCAAACCTGCGATCCTCCTATTTCAGCCTCCCAAATACCGGGATTACAGGCGTGCCCCCCCCGATGCCCAGCCAGTTCGTTAGTCTTTATACGGGGGGACAAAGTACTTGGTTTGTGAGGCCAGGGCGAGACCCAGAGGAGAATGTAGGCCCGGGGACTTCGCAGAGCCATGTGGGTTCCGGCTTCCCTGTCTTTCCAGATTTGGACTGTGTTTTTCAGAGTTACCTGTAAAGGCCCTAGATAAAATTTTGGTTGACAAAAGCTTGGGATCCACCTGTGCCCGTGGTGGCCCTGCGGGAACAGTGGCTGTTCTCATGAACGTCTTTGTGCGCAGCTCCCAGAAGCTTCCAGTCAGGCCATTCCCAGCCCTCATCTGCCTGCTGCCAGTGACCTGGGCAGCTGCCTGATCAGCCGCGCCTCAGTTTCACCACTTAGAAAATGGAGGTGGCTGCCGGGTGTGGCGGCACACGCTTGTAATCCCAGTACTTGGGAGGCGGAGACCGGAGGATCCGGGTGTGCAGCCAGCCTCAGCTACTCAGCGAGGCCCTCTGCAACTTTGTGAGACCCGGTTTCAAAATAAAGTACAAAAAATAGGGTTGGGGGTGTAGCACGGAGGTAGAATGCGCCTGGGTTCAATCCCCGGTACCGCCAAAAAAAAAAAAAAAAGAAAAGAAAATGGAGGTGACAGCAAGGCCCGCGCAGGGTTGCTGGGCGGGTATCCTGAAAGGAGGGGACCCAATAAGAGCTTGTTGGATTCCTATTGGTAAATCCATGGGTTCCTGGGGGGCTTGATTTCCTAAGAATACAGAGTTCCTGCCAGGCATGGTGGTACATGCCTGTAATCTCAGTACTTGTGAGGCTGTGACAAGGAGGAACACAGGTTGGAGGCCAGCCTCAGCAACTTAGTGAGATCCTCAGCAACTTAGCGAGACTCTGTTTCCAAATAAAAAATAAAAATAGGACTAGAAGTATAGCTTGGAGGCCCCCGCCTGGCTTCAATCCCTAGTACGGAAAAAAAAAAAAAAGAAAGAAAACAATTCCTGTTGGGTGTGGTCGCGCATGCCTGTAATCTCAGTGCTTGGGAGGCAGAGACCGAAGGATCACAGGTTCGAGGCCAACCTCAGCAACTTAATGAGGCCCTGTTTCAAAATAAAATAGGGCTGGGGGTATAGCTCAGAGGTAGAACACCCCTGGAATCAATCTCTAGTACCACACAGACACATGCACAAAAGAGAGAGAGAAAGAAAAGAAAAGAGAATTCCCTGGGTCATCTCTGTAGCCAGCATGGGGTCTTGAGCGATTTCAGTTTTAATATTTTCCGTGCTGGGATGGAGCCCAGGTCCTCCAGTATACTCGGCAAGTGTTCCTCCACTGAGCTGTACCCCTAGCCCAGACATCTGGGGGTTTTCACTTTGGTTTTTTATGAGGTCATCCTAGCCTTTTTCTCCCCTGCGTCCCACTGTTGCCCCACCCCTACCATGTCTCCCGAACCCCTAAAGCCTAGACACCTGGTTCTCCCTGGGGTGGGCACTCAGCGGGAGGCCTAGACAGACCTGGCCTCCCAGCCCGGGCGGGGGCCCTGGGGTGCTCCTGGGTGGCAGTCGGGAGGAGGCAGGACCCCTGCCCGCCCACCCACCCAGCTCCAGGGTGGTCCTGGCAGCTCCGAGGGGCCTCTCGACAGGACTGGACGGGCTGTCTGGTGTCTCTCGCATGTTTATCCAGGAGCTGGTTTTTCAGGCGTGGCGGCTTCTAGCAGTGAGGCCCCGCTGGGAGAGAGGTGGGGCCTTTGGGAAGGAGGCGGCTCCCCCTGTTCCCCACACGCACCCTAGCTTCCAGCTGGGGGTGTAGTCCTCCGGGCAGGTGGGCAAACCACATCCTCCCTCTTTGATCCTGGTCCATCGCCCGCCCGCCCTGGGCCAGCTGCTGCCTGACATGCTCTGTTCTCTCTGTTCTCAGTACCTTCAAGGGAGAGCTACTCTTGGTTACCCTGAGTTTGAGGCCAGTGTGCCACCTGGCAGTGCTGCAGGGCTCCCCCACTTCAGAGCAGGGTGCTGTGAAACCATCAGGGCCTTTGAAGCCAGACAGACGGGGGTTCTCGTCCCTGCTTGACCACTAACTTGCTATGTGCCCTCAGGCAAGTGGCTTTCCCTCTCTGAGCCTCACTGCAACAAATGAGGATAGCTTTCCTATATGGCAGTGTATTTGTGTGTGTGTATGTGTGTGTGTGTGTTACTGGGGATTGAACCCAGAGGCATTATACCTCTGAGCTACACCCCCAGCCCGATTTTATTTAATTGGAAACAGGGTCTCACTAAGTTGTGGAGGGCCTCACTAAGTTGCTGAGGCTAGCCACGAACCTGTGATCCTCCTGTCTCAGCCTCCCAAGTACTGGGATTACAAGCGTGCGCCACCATGCCCGGCTTATGACAGTGTATTGAGAGGATCAGTTGAGGGAAGCTGGCCACCATCCCAACTTGTCCCATGATGACCCTAGAGGCTGGCGCTTTTGTTTTTTTTTTAATGGTACTGGGGATTGAGCCCAGGGGCATTCTACCTCTGAGCTATACCCCCATCCTTATTTTATATTTTTATTTTTTCTTTCTTTCTTTTTTTTTTGCGGTACCGGGGATTGAACCCAGGGGCATTCTACCCCTGAGCTACACCCCCGGCCCTATTTTTTATACTTTATTTTGAAACTGGGTCTCACGAAGTTGCAGAGGCCTCACTAAGTAGCTGAGGCTGGCCGAGAACCCGGATCCTCCGGTCTCTGCCTCCCAAGTACTGGGATTACAAGCGTGCGCCACCACACCCGGTTTATATTTTTATTTTGAAACAGGGTCTCGCTAGTTTGATGAGAGTCTCACTACTTGCTGAGGCTGTTTTTGAATCTGCGATCCTCCTGTTTCAGCCTCCCAAGTACTGAGATTACAGGCGTGCGCCACCACGCCCGGCTGAGGCTGGCTCTTCAGGAACTCCCCAGTCCTGCGCAGAGAGAAACTGGGCGGGATACCCGCACTCCCTGTTCTGCGCTTACCCTCTGCCCGCGGAGCATGGGCTCTGCTATGCCGCGCTGTCCGTTTCTGCGAGGGTAGAACTGGCCGATTCCCTTGGCCTGTCCACGCCTCAGCCTGTCAGCTGTGCTGGTCAGCCATCCCTGGGCTTGTTCAGGGCCAGGGCCTGCCGGGGGCGGGGGGCTGCTTGGGGAATGGGACTTGGGACTGGGTTTTGTTTGTGTTTTGTTTTGTGGGGCTGGGAATGGAACCCTGGGCTGTGCCTGCTAGGTGAGCGCTGGACCACTGAGCCACACCCACGCCCTTGTGGGTGGTTCTTGGAGAGCCTGCCTGGTGGGTGCTGTGAGACCAGCCCTGTCCTTCGCGTAGTTGTGCGCAGTCCTCGCAGTCCTCGGAGAGGTGACTTTCCACCCAGCCCTGGAGGGTTCAGACTCAGCAGGGAAGGGCATTCTAGGGGGCGACAGTGTCCTGGTCCAGAGACGGGAAAGGACAGGGTGTGTGCAGCCCATGAGCACTTACTTAGAAGTGAGAATGGAGCCCAGCGTGGTGGCGCACGCTTGAATCCCAGTACTTGGGGGGCTGAGACAGGAGGATCACAGGTTCGCGGCCAGCCTCAGCTACTTAGTGAGGCCCTCTGCAACTTAGTGAGACCCTGTTTCAAAATAAAGAATAAAAAATAGGGCTGGGGGTGTAGCTCAGGGGTAGAATGCCCCTGGGTTCAATCCCCAGTACCACAAAAAAAAGAAGTGAAGATGGGTTGGGATGCCGTGTGGGGTCCAGGTGAGGCGCTCACACCCGGATAGCAAAGGTCCTCTGCTCCTGGGTGAAGCTTCCAGCCAGGCGTGGCCAGGCCCTGCCGGCTTTTCTCAGTGCAGCCATGATGAGCTCCCTTCAGCTTCTAGAATCCAGGGCTCCGTCTCGCTTCCCAGCATGCGGCTGCTTTCCTTTTCCTTTTTTTTTTTTTTTTTTGCATTGCTGGGGATGGAACCCAGGGCCTTCTTCCCTCCGCCATGGAACCACAGCCCGGCCCTTGCAGCTTTTTTCTTAGCGTGTGTGTTGACGCTCCTGTGTCTCTTCACTGGCTGACTGGGACTTGCAGCTCTCAGCTTGGGTGTCCCTTCTTGCTGGAAAGCTTCCCTGAGTCTTTTCTCTCTAAACCCGTGTGCATTAGTGCCTTAGGTGTCCCTCCTCCGCACCCCGCGCCCTCCAGAGCCTCCCCAGCCGCCACACATCGCAGGCAGGATTGGAATTGCCCGTGGCTTATCCATCGCTGTCCCAGAGCTGTGAACTCCTGTGGGTCAGTGCTGTCCTCTGCCTCCCTGCCCCGAGCCCCCTAGCACGACATGAACATCCAGGACACACTTGTGAAAAGAATTGGAAGCAGGCTCCTGGCAGCATCTGGGGTGGGGTCTTTGAAGGCTTCCGAAGGTCAGGGCTTCCTCCACTCTTCCATTCCAGCTCCTGCTGGCTCACCCCCTTCCACCCCAGGGCTGCTGTGACTCTCAGGGGCATCCAAATGGTGGTGGGGGGTGCTGAGTCTCCCTGAGCCAGGGACAGCCCAATTCGGGGGGTTCTTCTCTGTGAACAGAGCAGCCGGCATGTGGAGCACCAAAACACTGAAACCCCTGGGTTGTTGGCACACACCCTGATGTGCACGTATGTGTGTGCACACATATATGTGGTCTTATTCCAGAGGCCACCAGGGTGAGTGTGCGGGGAACTTGGTGCTCAGCTTAGTCCCAGTCGCCAGTGCAGCCCAGTTCTCCCCAGTGTCCATGTCTCCTCTAGTCCTGGCGGGTGACAAAGAGGATGATTCCCTTCAGTGAGGGTGCGTTTGGCTGTAAGTAACAGAAGACGTGACTACAGAGGCGGGACAAAGACGAGTTTATTCCTTGCAAGAAAAGCCTGTGTGTAGACAGCGGCTGGGGTGGGGCTCAGCAGTACACCCTTCTTCCCTATCATGTTGGGTTTTTTTATGGCCAAATAATATTCTCTTTTATGGAAATACCACATTTTGTTTATCTGTTCATTACTTTTGGGCATTCGGGTTGTTCCTACTTTGGGGCTTTTATAATAATGCTACTATGAACATTCACGTACAGGCTTTTGTGCAGATGTATATTGTCAGTCCTTTTGGGTAAATACCTAGGAATGGAATTGCCGAGTTATGTGGTAATTAGACATTTGGCATTTTGAGGAACTGCCAGACTGTTTTCCATAGTAACTATACCAATTTACATTCCCACCAGCCAGGCATGGGTTCCAGTTCCTCCACGTCCTCGCCGACACTTGTTATTATCTTTTTGATTATAGCCATCCTAGCAGATGTGAAGTACTCATTGAGATTTTGATTTAGCATGTTGGGTTTTGTCTTCATGTTTGTGCAGCCTCGTAGTCACAAATGGCTGTATCCCATCCAGCCCTCACATGCATGGTCAGGTGAAGAGAAAGAGTTAGGACAGAATACTTCTCCTCTCAAAGCTTCGCCTGTATGCCCACCCTCCTCATCAACTTCTGCAGTATTGCATAGGTCAGACCTCGGTCACATGGTGTCTGCTAGCTACAGGGAGCTGAGAAAACAAAGGAGTCGGCCTCCTGGCCTCATGGGAAAGGAAGGGGGCCAAGGGTGGTAGTGGGCAGGCTGACCCCCAGTCTTTGCTCCTCATGACCTAGACCAGGATAAACTTCTTCATTTTTCCAGAAACAAGAAGAGGGATTGTGGGACCCTCCCAACAGGTAGGAGGCCGACTGAGATCGTGGGTAATTTTGGACTCTGCTGCAGCCCAGAATTACCATGTCCATCAGATATCCCATGTCCCAGAACCCCGCCTTGTGGAGGGAGGGCAGTGCCTTGTGGCGGGCACCACCCATGCCCACCCAGCTCCCTCCTTTCTGCTCAGCCCATGAGGCCTGAGCCCAAGTTTTGCCATTCTTGTCTTGAGAGCTCTGCCTGCGACACCTCCTAGACCTAGAAGGAGCTGCAGGGCACCCCACCTTCAAAAACAGGCCTGGCTGGAGCTGATAGCAGTGTAAAATGATACAGCAAGTTTTGAAAAACAGTTTAGCAGTTTATTATTTATTAGTATTCTTTATTAAGATGTAATTGCAAGCTGGGCATGGGGATACACGCCTATAATTCCAGTACCTGGGAGGCTGAGACAGGAGGAGTGCAGGTTTAGGCCAGTAGCATGTACTAATTTAGTGAGACCCTATTTCAAAAGAAAAAAAAATAGGGCTGGGAGCTGGGTGGGCGTGATGATGTACGCCTGTAATTCCAGTACTTGGAAGGCTGAGACAGGAGGATCACAGGTTCCAGGACAGCCTCAGCAACTTAATATGAGACCTTTTTTCAAAATAAAACAATAAGCCAGGCGTGGTGGTGCACACTTGTAATCCCAGTACTTGGGAGGCTGAGACCGGAGGATCTGGGTCCGCGGCTAGCCTCAGCTACTTAGTGAGGCCCTCCGCAACTTAGCGAGACCCTGTTTCAAAATAAAGAATAAAAAAATAGGGCAGGGGGTGTAGCTCGGAGGTAGCATGCCCCTGGGTTCAATCCCCAGTACCGCAAAAAAAAATAAATAAATAAATAAATAAATAAAAGACTAAAATTGGGCTGTGGGTATAGCTCAGAGGTAGAATGCTCCTGGTTCCATCCCCAGTAATGTATACACACACACACACAAATAAATAAAAAAATAAACAAACAAATAAAATGGGGTAGAGGGTGTAGCTCAGAGGTAGAAGCCTCTAGGTTCAATCCCTAGTACCACATACACCAAAAAAATTAGCCATTTTAAAATATTCAGTGGCTTTTTTAGTATATTCACAAACTTGTGCGAGTGTCACCACCATCTAAATCCAGCAAGTTCTCATTACCCCAAAAAAGAAACTCTGTGCCTATTAGTAGTCTCCTCATTCCCCCTGCCCCAGTCCCTGGCAACTTCTAATGGTTGCCTGTGTGGATTTTTGGCAGCTTTTTATAAAGTTAAACCTATACTTAACCATAGGACCTCGCAATCCCATTTCTAGGTATATTTACCCAAGAGAAATGAAAACTTAGGTTCACAAAGAAACCTAAAGAGAAATGCCTAGAGGGGCTTTATTTAAAATCGCCCAAACCTGGAACTATCCTAATGTCCAGCTGGCACATCCATATCATGGAATACTAGACAGTAACGAAAAGGTGTGTGGGTGAACCTCAAAACTACGCCAAGTAGGGAGCTCAGTGTTAGAGCACTTGCCTAGCATGTACAAGCCCTGGGTTCCTAGCACCAAAAAAAAAAAAGGTAAAGGGAAGGAAGCAGACTAGAAAGACTGGGCCCTGCACGGCTCCATTTATGTGGCATTTTAGAAAATGCAAACCGTAAACCTAGGGGCAGAGAGCAGATCAGGAGGCACCTGAGTGGGGGGTGGGCACAGAGGACCTGGGGGAGCAGTGGAACTGGCCTATGTCTTGATTATGGTGGTGCTATGTGACTATAAGTATTTATTAAAGATCCAGAATTGGAGCCAGGTGTGGTGGTGCACACCTGTAATCCCAGTACTTGGGAGGCTGAGATAGGAAGATCACAGGTTTGAGACCAGCCTTAGCAACTTAATGAGACCCTGTTTCCAAATACAAAATAGAATAAGAGCAGGGCGTGGTGGCACACACCTGTAATCCCAGTATTTGGGAGGCTGAGACAGGAGGACCACCAGTTTGAGGACAGCTTCAGCAGTATAGCAAGACTCCCACCAACCTAGCGAGAGCCTGTTTCAGAAAATAAAAAGGGCTGGGGGTGTAGCTCAGAGGTGGAACGTCCCTGGGTTCAATCCCCAGTACCACACACACACACACACACACACACACACACACAGTCCTTGAATCCCAAAGCCTCAGTATCCCCATCGATGAAATGATTTGTCGTGTGTATGGGCTGGTGGTAGGAAACGGTTTTAGTTCGTGTTGTTGCTATAACAAACCCCCCAAGGCTGGGTAATGTATAAAGGAAGGAGAGTCATTTAGTTAGCAGTTTGGGAGGTTGGAAAGCATAAAGCTAGTGCAGTCCCCTTGGCTGTATCGCAGCATGGTGGGTGTCGTCATGGCCAGAAGGTACGCAAGAGGGAGCAACCACATGGGAACAGGGAGGGGCCGGTGTTGCTCCTCTTACAACAACCTGCTCTCCTGAGAATTCACTCACTCCCTGCAGGAGACCAGCCTTAATCCCTTCTGAGGGCAGCGCCCCCAGGAACCTATGGGTCTCCCTCTAAGCCCCACCTCCTGTGGGTCCCACCACCTCTCACATGGCCACACTGCAGACCCAGCTTCTGACACACACGCCACGCGCCTCTGTGGGACAAACCACATCTGAATCATAGCAGGGACTATTGTGTGTCTGTCTGTTGGAGCTCAGCCCAGCCTGGCCTGGTGAGCCTAGTTCCTGGTGAGCGTCTGCCCCTTGCACCCCTGCTCGGAAACCAGCCTGGCCTCCCAGACTTCCTTGGTGCCTCACAGTGCCCCCCTACTCCAGACCGGCACCCAGGCAGCCTGCCCTCCATCTGTCCCCATGCTCCGGGCACCCCTGGTTGAGGAGCTGATGATGCCCTGGGTGACCGTGTCTAAACTTTAGCTTGTCTTCCCCCAGGAGTGCTAGGGCAGAGGCCCAGGCTGAGGCACCCCCAGTTCCAGGTCTGGGTCATAGCAGATGCGTAAAAATGCAGTTCATCAGCCGGGCGTGGTGGCGCACGCTTGTAATCCCAGTACTTTAGGAGGCGGAGACCGGAGGATCCGGGTTCGCGGCCAGCCTCAGCTCGCGCGTGCTCTCTCTCTCTCTCTCTCTCTCTCTCTCTCTCTCTGTCTCTCTCTATCTACTTAGTGAGGCCCTCCGCAACTTCGTGAGACCCAGTCTCAAAATAAAGTATAAAAAATAGGGCCGGGGGTGTAGCGCAAAGGTAGAACGCCCCTGCGTTCAATCTCCGGTACCGCAAAAAAAAAATGCAGTTCATCAGGTCCCGCAACACGTGACTGCAGAGCCCAAGGCCCCGGGTGGGGGGTGGGTCGGTGGGCTCAGGACCTGGGCTGGGGGAGCTCCTGGGGTAGGAAATAGAGAAGAGGGACCTGGGGGTACTGCATTGGGATTTAAGGCAAGAACGACAGTGAAAGGCGAGGGAGCTGGAGGGCATTCAGGTAGGGGCAGGCCTGTGGAAGGGCGGAGGGTGGGGTGACCAGGGAGAATGCTCTGGAGTGGGCCAGGGCAGGTGGGGAGGCCGGAAGCTGGGGCAGGGGTTGCGGCGGACCTCCCTTCTGGGGCCAAAGGTGAAAAGAACCTCAGAGACAACTTCTAGCCCAAGTTCTCAGTTTACAGATGGGGAAACTGAATCCCAGAGAGGGGCCATGTGCCACTGCAGGGCACAGCCTTTCCTGGGATCCCTGCCCCCACCCCTGCTGCTCCATAGGTGGAGACCAGCAGGAGGAGGCTGGGAGCCAGCCAGCTGCGGAGGGCGGGGGCTCTCTGTGAGCCAGCGCCCCGGGATTAGATCACCTACCAGCGATTGGCTTCTTTTCTGCCCGGCCGTTTCCGACAAGAAAGGGCCTGACGCTCCTGGGCCTGGTGCTGCTTCTGAGAAGGCCTGTTTATGTCTGGCCAGGGGGGGTCTCAGGAAACACTGTCCCAGGCCTCCCCCGGCGCCCACCACCGTGCCCCGGGGCAGTGCCACCCCAGTTCTGCCTCCCTGCAGCCTCCACCAGGCCCACCTGAGAACAAACAGGCCCGGGGCTCTGGGGTGGGTGCTTGCCTGGCTTCCAACCCTGCACTGCCAAAAACAAACAAACAAAAACCCCAGATAAATATTGATACAATATGCAGAGGAGCCCTCATAAGCTGCTGGGGGCCAGCCAGAACTGGGGGGCCAGGTGCTAGGGTTCCCTGACACCCAGCTGAATGCGGGGCCTGTACTTCCCACCCTGGCTCCCCTGCACGAGGGGACAGACCTGTCATTGCTGGCTTGTCAGGGGGAGCTGAGCCCCAATTTGCACCCCCCTTCCTCTTTTAGCTACTGGTTCATTCACCCAAGTACAGCCCTGTGCCACATAAAGATATTTTGGCTGATGACAGCCATGGATGTTATGGTGGCCCCATAAGATCGGATTGCTGTCTTAGTTCATCTAAAGACTGTGATATTCACACAACGCTGAGATTGCCTAGGGATGTGCTTCTCCCATCGGAGCCTTGTCCTTGAGCAGTGTGTGACTGTTTCTGGAGGGTCTGCTGAGGACCAGGTGCTGTTGTAGGCACTGGGAGGGACAGCAGTGGACAGTACAGAGTTCCTGCTCTCATGGGTGTGTTCTAAATGGAGTCTGGGGAGACCTCCACCTCCCCTGATGGCCTTTGGGTCTGACTTCCACATTGTCATAGTCCCACCAGGTGGGATGAACCAGGATCTAGCCATGGGGTGGGGACCCTTCATTGTCATCCTAGATTAACAGAGGGCCCTGTCATCCCAGTACTTGGGAGGCTGAGACAGGAGGATCACAGGTTTGAGGCCAGCCTGGGCAACAGAGGGCCTGGGAGAGAGGCTTTTGGCTTGGTGTCTGGGCCATGGGAAGTGTGGAGAGATCAGGAGTCAGGGCTCAGGATCCCACTGGGCCTGTGTCTTGAACCCAGAGGCTGTGGGACCCATCTGGAAGGACTTGGGAAGCCTGGCCCACAGCCCAGCGACGGTGTGTGTCTGTCCCATGGCACCCCATCGCAGGAGGAGGCCCTTGGAGGCCTCTGCTCTCCTTTCTCTGCTTGCTGTCTCAGCAGACCCCCTGACCCTGCTCCCCCACCGCCATTCCCGTGTCCTGGTGTTCCTCATGGCCTCCTTGGTTGCCCGCATCCTCCCTGACCTCTGACCTGCCTCCCCTGGGCCCCTCCCCCTTCCCACTTTCCCTGGCTATCTCCTACGTTGGCTTCCTGCCCTCTGACTTCTCCTACCTAGCTTCCCCAGACTGTCATTGCTTGGGGGTCTTTGCTGTGCCCCATATCTCTCAGATCTTGTCCCTCCAGCCACGAGCCCTCTACCAAGCCCCCCATCCCTTATCACGTACAGGTAACAGAGGGGCCCCCAGGCACCCCTTGCCCAACAGCTCAGCCTTCTCCCTTCTGTTCCCGGGCTCCCCATCCACTTGAGCATCTCAGCTGGAAACCTGGGGTCCCTCCAGCGCCTCCCCCAGACCCCCACCTGCTAGGTCCCAAAGCTGCACCCTTTCCCCCATCCCGCTGCTGCCTTCTGTCTGCTGCACCCAGCTGCTTTCCATTCATGCCCTCTGCAGCTTGTCTGCCGTACCCCCCAGCCCACCGTGTCCTGCCTCTACCCCAAAACCTTCAGAGGCTCCCGTTGTCTAAACACCCTCGGAGCTCCTCGGCCTGGCCTCCCCAGCTGTGTGGTGCCTTCACCCACCACTTCCTGTCTGCCCTGCCCCGGGCAGCGGCATGGAGCCCAGCCCGTTCCCCACCTCTCCCATCCCGCAGCCTTCAGCCAAGGCCGCCGCCCTGCTCAGCCGACAGCACACGTGGGCGGCCCAGGCCTGTGGTTGGGTTTCCTGGGCAGCCGGTCACTTGGCCCTCCTTCAGAGGCTCTGCTCAGTGCTGTGTCCAGGAGAGGTGGGCACGGCGGCGGCATCCCCCCGACAGTCAGCAGTGCCAGGAGGCCGTGGCCAGCCCCGTTGCCTCTTCCTCTCCTGGGGCCGCCACTCGCTGCCCCTCCCAACACCCTGTGCTCGCATGCCCCTTAATTTTATCTTTAATGGCAGTATACTTTGCTTACAGTAAAAGGCATAAATCTTAGTGTCCAGCGTGACGGACACTTGCCGCTGTTCTCTGTGTCTACACCCACGTAACCACCACTGACTGGCTCAAATGCGTCACACTGTCTTTTAACTTTCTATTTTTTTCTTTGGTTGTGTTACCGGGAATTGAACCCAAGCCCTTTTTATTTTTTATTTGGAAACAGGGTCTCTCTAAGTTGGGAAGGCTGGCCTCGAACCTGTGACCCTCCTGTCTCAGCCTCCCAGGTACTGGGATTATAGGTGTGCACTGCTGTGCCCCGCCACCATTTGTTTTTTAGTTCCAGTAGTCAGTCTGTTTTATTGTCATTGTCCCGTCTCCTCCCAGTCCAGGATCTTCAGGGACAGGAGCACTTACTCCGTCCCAGTGCTATATAGAGCCAAGTGTGGTAGTGCTGGTGCATGTGAGCTGCTGCCCACATTCCCACGTGCGTGACAGTTCCCCCAGGCATGTGTGGCCGAGGCTCTGGCCATGGGAACTTGTGTGTCTGAGAGCCTGGATGGAGGATGACCCTCAGCTGGGCCAGGGGCTTGTCTGTCTCCCAGCTGAGGGCCCCCACTGGGAGCTGCACCTGCCCCGAGAGGCTTGCCGCTGGCAGCCTGGAGATTCGTCTCCAAGGCCACGAGGCCAGTTGCCATAGGCACGCGGGCCCCAGGCGCGACTGCGATTTCTCATCCTGGTCACGCAGCCCGCTGCCCTGCCCGCCCGCCAGGAGCCAGGAGCGGCTTTAAATAACCAGTGGAAACCTGACCCCAGAGAGGAGAGCTGCCTGTCCACCAGGGCTGGCTCCCTGTGGGGCAGGCACCAGCCGCACCCCTCCGGCTGCCACCAGGGCCCCTCCTGGCTCCTCTGGGGTGGGGAAGAAGGGTAGAGGTGGTAGTTGGAGGGTCTCTTGGGGATCTCCAGAGTGCAGGCGTGACCAAGCCTGGTCCTGGAGCCGCAAACCTGCGATCCTCCTGTCTCAGCCTCCCAAGTACTGGGATTACAAGAGTACACCACCATGCCTGCCCTTTTTATTTTTTGTTTTGAGGCAGGGTCTCCCTAAGTTGCTGAGGCTGGCCTCAAACCCGCAATCCTCGTCTCAGCCTCCCAAGTACTGAGATTACAGGTGGGTGTCACCATACCCCACTGGTTTTTTAATTTTTTTTTTTTTTTTTTTGGTGGTACTGGCATGGAACCCAGGGGCATTCTACCTCCAAGCTACACCCCCAGCCCTATTTTATTTTATTTTTTTTATATTGAAACAGGGTCTCACTAAGTTGCTGAGGCTGGCCACGAACCTGTGATCCTGTCTCAGCCTCCCAAGTATTGGGATTACAAGCATGTGCCAACACACCTGGCTGGTTGGTTTGTTTTTTAAAAGCATGAGGCTTCTGTTATATCTTTCCAAATTGTAAAAGTTAATACCTACATATGTCGGATAATTTATAAAATATAGAAAAGTAGCTGGGTGTGTGGCACATGCTTGTAATCCCAGTACTTGGGAGGCTGAGACAGAATCACAGGTTCATGGCCAGCCTCAGCAACTTAGTGAGACCCTGTTTCTAAATAAGAAATAAAAATCAGACTGGGGGTATAACTTGAAGGTAGAATGCCTCTGGGTTCAATCACCAGTACACACACACACACACACACACACACACACACACACGTGTAAAAGGAAGGACAGTCCTGCGTGGATCCAGCCCACTGAGATGAACCATCTGGACTTTTCCTCCCAGGCTCCTCTGTGTGTATCTGAGGTTGTTCTGTATAACATGAGGATCAGATTGCCTGCTACCATTGTGTGTGTGTGTGTGTGCGCACGCACAGGCGCGCGCGCAAAATGCTTTGTGAAACATCTCTACACCTCAGTCTTTGCATTTTAGATAAATTTCTCCTGGGCAACCTAGGAGACCCTGTCTCAAAATAAAGAATAAAAAGGGCTGGGGGGATAGCTCAGTGGTTGAGCACCCCCGGGCTCAATCCCAGTACCACACACACACACAAACACAAGTTAAACCTCTTTATGTCACAGAGTCACCAAATCCCTTGGCACAGAGGACTGTGGGGGCCCAGGGCCTGTCGCCGGTGTGGCTGGGCTTCAGCACGAGACCTGCTGCTTCTGCGCTGCTGGGAAAGAGCTTGGCGCAGGCAAGGGCTCGGGTGTAGAGGCATTCCCGCTGACTCGGAGCCCTCTGCCCTGGCGGTGGGTGGGGGGCGGGCACGGGGTGGAGGGTGTGCTGATGTCGGGCTCTCCAGCCTAGAGGCAAGACTGTGTCCTCATGTGCAGAATAGAATTTTTTTTTTTTGTGGCACTGGGGATTGAACCCAGGGGCGTTCTACCTCCGAGCTACACCCCCGGCCCTATTTTTTTACTTTATTTTGAAACCGGGTCTCACGAAGTTGCAGAGGGCCTAAGTAGCTGAGGCTGGCCGCGAACCCGGATCCTCCGGTCTCAGCCTCCCAAGTACTGGGATTACAAGCATGCGCCACCACAGCTGGCTGCAGAATAGAATTAAAAAGGGACAATTTTGCTGATTTTTTTTGTGTGTGTGTGGTGTTGGATATTGAACCCAGGGACATTCTCCCTCCACGCTACATACGTAGCTCTATTTTATTTTTTATTTGGAAACAGGGTCTTGTTAGGTTGCCGAGGGCCTCACTAAATTGCTGAGACTGGCTTTGAACCTGTGATCCTCTTGTCTCAGCCTCTCAAGTACTGGGATCACAGGTGTGTGCCACCACACCCGACTGATTTTGCTGATTTCTGTTGACTAATGAGGTGTTCCAATTCCAGACATTGTCTGCAAACTTTTGTGTGTGTGTGTGTGTGTGTGTGTGTGGTACTGGAGATTAAATCCAGAGGCGTTCTACCTTCAAGCTATACCCCCAGCCCTATTTTTTTTTTTTAATTTGGAAACAGGGTTTCGTTAAGTTGCTGAGAGCCTTGCTAAATTGCTGAGGCTTGCCTGGAACCTGTGATCTTTCAGTCTCCACCTCCCAAGTACTGGGATTACAGGCGTGTGCCACCACACCCAGCTGCAAGCTTTTTATTATGGGGAGAAAAGTTATTTATTGCACTGGGCATGGTGGTCCACGGCTGCAATCCCAGCTACTCGGGAGACTGAGGCAGGAGGATTGCAAATTTGAAGCCAGCCTAGGCAACTTAGCGAGGCCCTGTTTCAAAATAAAAAATGAAAAGGGCTGGGTTGTAGCTCAGTGGTAGAGCACCCCTGGGTTCAGTCCCCAATACCTCCCCCTCACCCCCCCAAAAAGTCTTTTTTTTTTGGTACTGGGGATTGAACCCAGAGGCATTCTACCTTCAAGCTTCACCCCCAGCCCGATTTTATTTCTTATTTGGAAACAGGGTCTCGCCAGGTTGCTGAGAGCCTCACTAAGTTACTGAGGCTGCCTTTGAACCTGCGATCCTCTGTCTCAGCCTCCCAAGTACTGGGATTACAAGTGTGCACCACCACGCCTGGCCCACAAAAGTCATTTATTGCAAGCAAACAGCCTGATAAACTTTTACAACCCACCCTTCCCCCAGGTAACCACCCAGACCAGGAACCTGGACATTACCAGCTCGATAGGAATACCTCGTCCCTCTCCCAGCCCCCACCCTGCCATAAGCCTCTGACCTCAGGTTTGATCTGTCTTTGAACTCTACGCACCGTGACCTTTTGCACTTGGAATATTTCATCATCTTTGCCACATTTGGCCGTGGTTTTGCATGTGTTTGAGGTTTGCTCATCTGTCTGATGTCTTTTCTAGCAGACCCAGCGCCAGGCAGGACGCAGTGGGAGCAAACTCGTAGGCACTACCGAAATTAGGATTCCATCTCAGTTATTGCTCATTTTCCAAGAAATTCCATTTGTTTCCCTAAACAACCTCTAGTGAATAGGAAAGAATTGATGTCGGGGGGTATAACTCAGTGGACAGGTGCTTGCCTATAATGCACGAGACCCTGGATTCACTCCCCGGTACCCCCACTTCCCACCCCCAAGTAAAGAATTTGCAAGTGGCAAAGCAGTTATGCCCATGGGAAAGCACATGGAGTCATGGGGTGAACCTGGGCTGGGCGTGCAGAGATCCGGGGTGCATTCTGTCTGCTCTGGATCTTAGTTTTCCTGGATGGGTGTAGAGGTGGTTGGATGAGGAGCCCATCCAGCTCCCAGCACCCTGATACACTGAGAGGTTGCGTGCTCTTAACATCCTTTCTTACCAACTTGGTTCACTAAGTAGAGCAGGAGTGAGCTGCCTTTGACCTCGGCCCAGTGTGACCCTGGTCCAGGTTCCATGCAGCCGGTGCCAGCCCCTCCCAGGTGCACACGTCATTTTTAAAAGGCCTTGACAAGTCGGAGGCTTCCACTTGACCTCCCCCAGGGAGGGGAAGCCAGTGCTCACAGCGTGGCCTGCTCTTCTGTTGGTCCTGCCAGCGGGGAGGTCCTTCTGGTACCTGGTTGTGTTGGACCCTGCAGCTGCTTGCACTGTAATGTGCGTGGACCTGGCCTTTGCGTTGGTCCTCCAGAGCCAGAATCGTGGAAACAGGAGTTTGGGGAGATGGTATGTGTATATCTCCAGGTACATACTCAGTAAATAGTTGCAGCTGTCTGTCCTCAGTAAAGCATTTTTAGGTGTCTAGTTCAGCAGTGTTAGTTAACTGCAGTGACATTGTTGTGCAGTCAGTCAAAGGAACTCTTTTCTGCACTGGGGATTGAACCCAGAGGCATTCTACCTTCAAGCTGCATCCCCAGCCCTTTTTCCATTTTCTTATTTTTGAACCAGGGTCTTGCTAGGTTGCTGAGAGTCTCGCTATATTGCTGAGGCTGTCCTCAAAACTGTGATACCGCCGGGCGTGGTGGCGCACGCTTGTAATCCCAGTACTTTGGGAGGCGGAGACCGGAGGATCTGGGTTCGTGGCCAGCCTTAGCGCTCTCTCTCTCTCTCTCTCTCTCTTGTCCTGTCTCTCTCTCTCTCTCGTCCTGTCTCTCTCTCTCTCTCTCCCTGTCTCTCTCTCTCTACTTAGTGAGGCCCTCCGCAACTTTGTGAGACCCGGTTTCAAAATAAAGTATAAAAAATAGGGCCGGGGGTGTAGCGCGGAGGTAGAATGCCCCTGCATTCAATCCCCGGTACCGCAAAAAAAAAAAAAAAAAACAAAACTGTGATCCCCCTGTCTCAATCTCCCAAGTAGTGGATTATAGGCGTGCACTACCATGCCCTGGCTCCAAAACTCTTTTTTTTGTTGTTTATTTATTTTTTGTACTGGTGATTGAGCCCAGGGTGTTGCACATGCAAGGCAAGCACTTTACCACTGAGCTACATCCCAGTGCTCCGGAACTCTTTTCGTCTTGCAAAACTAAACTGCACCCATTAAACAACAAGGCCCCATTCCCTCCTCTCCCCAAGCCCTTGGCAAACACCTTCTACTTTCTGTCTCTATGAATTTGGCTGCTCTGGGTACCTCGTGTAAGTAGGATCATGCCATATTTGTGTTTTTGTGAGTGACCTATTTTGCTTAGCATCATGTCCTTAAGGTTCATCCATGTTGTAGCATGTGCCAGAATGTCTTTTTTTTTTTTTTTTGGTCGTAATTAGGATTGAACCCAGGGGCATTTACCTCCAAGCTACACCCCTAATCTTTTTTATTTTTATTTTTAAATTTTTTTTGTGTATGTGTGGTACTGGATTGAACCCAGGTGCATTCTACCTCCAAGCTACACCCCCAGCCCTATTTTATTTTTTATTTTATTTTACTTTTTTTGCGGTACTGGAGATTGAACCCAGGGGCATTCTACCTCCGAGCTCTACCCCCAGCCCTATTTTTTATTCTTTAGTTTGAAACCGGGTCTCACTAAGTTGCCGAGGGCCTCACTAAGTAGCTGAGGCTGGCCGCGAACCCGGATCCTCCTGTCTCAGCCTCCCAAGTACTGGGATTACAAGCGTGCGTCACCATGTCCGGCTTATTTATTATTTTGAAACAGGGTCTTACTGAGCTGCAAAGGGCCTCTCTAAGTAGCTGAGGCTGGCCTCGAACCTGCAATCCTCCCGAAGTACTGGGATTACAAGTGTGTGCCACCACACCCGGCTATTTTTTGTTTTGAAACAGTGAAACAGGGTCTCACTAGGTTGTTGAGGGCCTCACTAAGTTGCCGAGGCTGGCCTCGAGCCTGCAATCCTCCTGTCTCAGTCTCCTAAGTACTGAGATTACAGGCATACACCATTCTGCCCGGCAAGAAACTCAGATTTGAGGTTCAGGCCGACTTTCTGCCATGGCGAGGGTTGATGGACGGTGTGGTTCATCGGTCTTGGACACTGAGACCTGAGAGTAGATCCCAGTTCAACAGACACTGCTGTTTAACCCTCCCAGCAATGCAGGCAGGTGTGGGGATGCGCCCGTTCCACAGATGAGGAGACTGAGGTTCAGGAAGGTGAAATAATTTGCTCATTAGTCCAGCTTCCTGGAGGGCAGGACTTTTCTCTCCTATTTGGACCGTGCCTGGGAACCAGTGCTTTTAAAAGTTTATTGGGCTGATCTGATTTATTTATATCCCACCTTATCTCAGAATTGATTGTGTGTGTGTGTGTGTGTGTGTGTGTGTGTGTGTGTGTGTGAGAGAGAGAGAGAGAGAGAGAGAGAGAGAGAGAGAGGAGAGAGACTGGGGATTGAGCCCAGGGTATTCTACCTTTGCTCTACACCCCCAGCCTTTTTTATTTTTTTATTTGGAAACAGGGTCTTGCTAGGTTGCCGAAAGCCTCTACATTGCTGAGGCTGTCCTTAAGCCATGATCCTCCTGTCTCAACCTCCCAAGTACTGGAACTACAGGCATGTGCCACCAGTCCGGCTTTCAGAAGTGATTGGAAAGACTCATAAAGCAATGTAAAATACAGTAAGATGGGGCTGGGGATGTGGCAGCACTTGCTAAGCCTGCGCAGGCCCTGGGTTCCATCCTCAGCACTCAATAAAAGAAGGAAAAATATGATATAGATAAGAAAGTAAAAACAAGGGTTGCAGCCGGGCGTGGTGGCGCACGCCTGTAATTCCAGTACTTGGGAGGCTGAGACAGGAGGATCGCAGGTTCACGGCCAGCCTCAGCTACTTAGTGAGGCCCTCCACAACTTAGATCCTGTTTCAGATAAAGAATAAAAAAATAGGGCTGGGGGTGTAGCTCTGAGGTAGAACGCACTTGGGTTCAATCCCCAGTACTGCAAATACAACAAAACAACAAAAACAAGGGTTGCCCCCGAATGGAGGCAACCCTTCAAATCTAAATTTGAAAGTGTCCACCGTGTGTCTGTGCATTAGGTGTGTGTTTACTACAGGTCACCTGACACATGGAAGCTTTGCTTTCTCTTATAACGAGGAGCGTGGAGGTGGCGGGTCCAGTCCTGATGGCCCAGGGACATCAGAAGGGCCAGTGCCTCCTGTTCTGTTTCTCCATTCTAGGCAGTAGCTCTGCTCATCCTGGTCTATAGGGGCTGCAGGCCACCAGGCAGGAGACAGGGGAAGGGACTAAGCAGCCCAGTCTCTAGAAAGCTCTGCTCTTTTATTTGGGGACGTCTCACCGGCAGGCACTGCGCCATTGCTATGCCTGGCGGCAGAGGTGTGTGGGTATGGGACTACAGT
The DNA here is from genome assembly GCA_004027185.1 of Glis glis. Classification (NCBI taxonomy): domain Eukaryota; kingdom Metazoa; phylum Chordata; class Mammalia; order Rodentia; family Gliridae; genus Glis; species Glis glis. The sequence goes on along the minus strand of PVJS01003798.1, from coordinate 29,805 downwards.
CTGCCCTTGGTATCTGGGGGTAACTGGTGCCAACACCCCCATGGCAGATACCAAAATCCAAAGATACTCAAGTCTCGTGTATAAAATGGCCTAGGATTTGCATAGAACTTATGCACATCCTCCTATATACTTTAAATCATCTTTAGATTATTTATACTATTTATGCAATGTAAATAGTTGTTCTACTGTTATAGTGTATTTTAGGGAATTGTGACAAGAAAAAAGTCTGTACATGTTCAGTGCAGATGCAGTTTTTATTTCTCAATTTTTTTCCAATCCATGGTTGGTAGAATCTGTGGATGTGGAGGAACTAATGGATATGGGGGCCTACTGTATTTTGTGTTCTAGCCCCTACAGGAGCAGAGGGCAGGGAGGAAGAGGGCTGTATGAGGACTGAGTGAAGCAGCCACAGTGTCTGCCTCAGGATCCTAGAACATTAGGGATCCCTGCACACTCGGGATCCCTGCACATTCAGGGTCCATGCATACTCAGGGTCAGTGCACACTTGGGATCCCTGCACACTCAGGATCCATGCACACTCAGGGTCCCTGCACACTCAGGGTCCTAGATTCTTACTGTGGGTGGATCACAAAACAGGATGTAGGCTCTATAGCCACCAATTGGAAAGGGAATCTTGGTCTATTATAAAATAGACCAGGGGACAAACAAATGGGTGTCTTTACTCAACTGGCGAAGGCGGACTTAAGTAGGATGCTTTTAGCTGCAAGTAAAAGAAACCTGTGCTGGAAGTGGCTTAAGCGTCCTGGACTCTTATTATCCAGTGTGAAGTCTGGAGATGGCGGGTCTGGGATCATGGAGAGCAGGTCTTTCCACAGGTCTGCTCTGCCCTGCTCTGCAGGTGACCTCACCTCCTGGGCTGGCTGGCCTCAGGGTCCTGGTTGGGCTGTCACATGCAGAAGGAGGACATCCCTCCCAGTCCCTTTCTGAGCACAAGGACAGCTACCCTAGAAGCCCTCACATCTCAGCGGCCGGAGTTGGGCTGTGTGCTTCTACGCCAGCCCAGCTGTGGGATCCAGATCCAAGCCATAGAGTCCCCAAGATTCACCTTCAGGGCCTGTGCTGTGGTTTGAATTATGATATGCCCCACCTCCCCACTAAGCTCCTGTAGGAGTTTAGTCCCCAAAGTCTTATGCTCATGCTAGTAAGAGGGTAGAAACTTACTCCAACTATGGTGTTTAGAGGTGGTGCCTTTGGGAAGTGATTAGATTAGATTAGGTCGCTAGGGTGGGTGACCCATGACTGAATCCTGTTGGCTTTGTGAGGAGAGGGAGAGAGACCACACAGATACCACACTCCCACCACCATGTGATCCAGCCCGGGCTTGGGACCCTCACCAGAGCCTGTATCAGGCTGTTTGGACTTTGAACCTACAGAAAGTGTGAGCCAAAATAAACCTCTTTTCTTTAGAGAGTAGCCTGCCTCGGGCATTTCGCTGTGGTACTCAATACTGACTCATACAGCTTGGGAGTGTCCTGCAGTCCCCAAACACCTGCTTTTAGATGCCAGGACACACGGGGACTCTCTTAGCAAGAAGAGGGAACAGGCCTTGGGGGCCAGAACCAGGATTGAGATTCGGGCATGTTGACCACAATTCCAGATTGCTTTCTACCTCCAGTACAGCCAGGTGTAAGACCCTTCAGTGCCCAGCCTGGAGCTGGCCTGATGAGGCGTTGGAGGCAAAGCTATGTGTCCTGCCACCTTCTCCCCTAGCTACAGTGATGGATGGACAGTGGGGAGGTGGCTGGAATCCAGGGCCCCCCAGCAACTCCGTCTGCACTGGGGAGCCCCAGGACAGGAGATGCAGTATCCAGCGGGAGGCAGGATTGCCCTCCTCCCCCTAGCCGGGTGGGGACAGATTTCTCTTTGTTTGTGCTGTCACACTTCTTTTTGGAGAAACAAGCATGTGGCAGCGGATGGTGCGGGGGTGTGTTTGGGTGGTGCGTGCTTGCCTCGCCTGTGCGTGGTTGGGTATATTTTTTTTGCACTGGTTCCAACACCCCAGCTGGTCCGTAGGGCAGCGAGACTCAAGTCAGGCGCTTCCTTAGTGTCCAGGAAAACCCAGCTCTTTCCAGCAAGCACCTCTAAGGGTACCTAATCGGGAAGTGATTGGAGAACTGTCCTGCAAACCCAGGCCTGAGCTTCTCAGAGGTCTGAGCTAAATGTGTCCAAGGGGCGGAGAATGTAGACTGGTACTTGTGGGGTGGGGCGCGTGCAGTGGAGGGGCTTGTATGAGTTTCCTGAGGCTGCTGTAACAGGTATAGTTGAGCATCCCGTATCTGAAATGCTTGGGATCAGAAGTGTCTCGGATTTCAAATTTCCTTGGATTTTGGAATATTTGCATATATATCCCGAGATACCTTGGGGATAACAACCAAGTCTAAACACAAAATTCATGTGTTTTATCTGTACCTTTGTGCACATAGCCCTAAGTTATGTGTATATGTGTGTGTGCGTGTGCACGCATGTGCACAGTTTAGTGATTGAACCCAGGGGCATTCTACCTCTGAGCTACACCCCCAGCCCTTTAAAAAAAAATTTTTTTTTGAAACATAGTCTTATTAAGTTGCTGAGAGTCTCCTTTAGTTGCGGAGGCTCATCTGGAGATTGCAATCCTCCTGTCTCAGCCTCCCAAGTACTGGGATTACAGGCGTGTGCCACCACACCCGGCCCGAAGATCATTTTATACATTTTTAGTGCACTTGTGTTTTTGACTGTGACCCTCAGGGATGGCATGTTCCACTTGTGGCATCAGGTCCATGCTCAAAACATTTTGGATTTTAGAGCATTTCAGATTTCAGATGTTCAGGTCAGGGAGGGTCAACCTATCCCACAAACCTGGTGCCTTGAAACAACAGAAATTTATATTCTCAGTTTTGGAAGTCAGAAGTTCAAAATCATTGCCATTGCCTCAAGATCAAGGTGTTGGCAGGGCTGCTCCCTCGGAAGGCTGTAGCGGAGACTGTTCCTTGTTTCTCCCAGCTTCTGGTGGCCACGGCACTCTAGCACTCAGGCCAGCATCTTCAAATCTCCATCTGTTCCGTCTCTACTCTGTTTTCCCCTCTGTGTGCGCATTGCTGTCCCCCACGCTCTGGTTATGAGGAGACCTGTGATGGCATTCAGGGCCTACTTGATAATCTACAATGTTTTAGTCAGCTTCTCTCACACTGGGGACCTAAATACCAGACAAGCACAACATAGAGGAGGAAAGGTGGATTTGGCTCATGGTTTTGGAGTTTCGGTCCATAGTCGGCCCGCTCCAAAGGCACAAACCGCAGTGGCAAGGCATGGTGGAGGGACACAGCTCTCACATCATGGCGGCCAGAAGCAGAGAGGGCAAGAGGAAGGGACTAAGGACATATCTAGTCCCCAAGGCCACGCCCCCAGTGACCCACCTCCTCCAGCCATGCATGCCCCACCTCTGAACCTTGCTGTGTTGGGGACATGCTTCCAATACGTGAGCTTTGAGGGACATTGCAGACCCAGACCACAACACAGGATAATCACCTATCTCAAGACACTTCACTTAACTACCTCTGCAAAAGTGTTTTTTTTTTTTTCCCATAGAAGGTGACATTTACAGGCTCCAGGGATCCGTGTGGGTGTTTTTTTAGAGGTCATCGTTGAGCCTACTGTGAGTCCCTGAGGACTTTTTTTCTTCTTTTTATTTTGTGATGCTGGGGATTGAACACAGGGGCATTCTACCTCCGAGCTACACCCCTAGCCCTATTTTATTTTTTAGTTTGAAACAGGGTCTCACTAGGTTAATGGGAGTCTCACTATTTGCTGAGGCTGTCCTCAAACCTGCAATCCTCCTGTTTCAGCCTCTTAAGTACTGGGATTACAGGTGTGCACCACGATACCCAGCTCTGAGGACAAATTTGAGTGGTCTTTTTTTTTTTTGTACTGGGGATTAAACCCAGGGTCATTCAACTTCTGAGCTACCTCCCCCCCCCCCGATCCCTGTTTTATTTTTTATTTCAAAACAAGGTCTAAGTTGCTGAGCGTCTCACTAAGTAGTTGAGACTGGTCTCGAACCTGCAATCTGCATGTCTCAGCCTCCCAAGTACTGGAATTACAGGCGTGCACCATGCTGGGCTTGTTGCGCATCTTTTCATGAAAGTGCTTATTGGCCATTTATGTATCTTCTTCGGAGAATTGTCTATTTAAGTCCTTTGCCCATTGTTTCATTGAATTGTTCATTTTTTTATTGTTGTTGCATTTTAGGAGTTCTGTATATATTGTGGACATTAATCCCTTATTGGATATATGATTTGCAAATATTTTCTTCCATTCTGTGGGTTGCTTTTTTACTCTGTTGATATAGTCTGAGCTGGGCATGGTGGTGCGCGCCTGTAATCCCAGTACTTGGGAGACAGAGACAGGAGGATCTGGGTTCGTGGCCAGCTTCAGCAACTTTGTGAGGCCCTCCACAACTTAATGGGACCCTGCTTCAACTAAAAAATAAAAATAGGGCTGGGGGTGTAGCTCGGAGGTAGAATGCCCCTGGGTTCAATCCCTAGTACTGCAAAAAAAAAAAAAGATATAGTCCAAAATTTTCTCTTTATCCTTTATCCGTGGAGTGAAGGTTTCAAGCTTCTTCCCTTTGTCTCTGTCCACAGAAATGATGGTATCATCCCCCCATTTGTATACCCAGAAAACTCCTATTGACCCTTCAAAATCCATTTCAACAGTCATCATCTCAGGGAAGCCTCGTTTGGCAAGTCCTTACTCCACCAAAACTAAGTAAATAAAATGTGTATATTAAACATGGGCAGCAGCCAGGCATGGTGGCACATGCCTGTAGTCCTAGTACTTAGGAAATGGAGACAGAAGGATTACAGGTTTGAGGCCAGTGCACGGCCTGACTTGTATTTGTTTAAAAAATACAAGGGTCTGGGGGTGTAGCTCAGAGGTAGAATGCTCGTGAGTTCAATCCCTACTACCATTTAAAAAAACGACAAGAAAATAGGAGATGGGTGGTGAGTGCAGGGCAGGGGCTGCTGGGTTCTGGGCGTGATGGAGCAGAGGAAGAGGCAGCAGGAGGACCATCTAGAACTGGACAGGCCAGGAGCCCAGCATAGAGAGGACAGATAGGGCCCAGGTTCCCCAGGGCCTACCATTGAGGGGGGCATTGCTTTTCAGTGTTTGTGCAGCAGGAAACCACTAGAAGCATCTAAGCAAGAGAGCCACATGCGATTTGTGTTTAACGAGGTCCTTCTGGCTGGTGTTTGGAGGAGGGACCATGGGGGCAGGAGAAGAGGCCGAGGGCCAGCATGGAGGCCATGGCTATGGTGTAGGCCAGGGAAGCTGGTGGCCTGGAGGCGAAGGTGGCAGAAGTGAATACATCGGGGTGCATTTTGGAGCTGAGCTAGCGGGACTTTCCAATGGGTTGTTTTAGGACGTGTGGGAGAAGGGAGTCGGGGACAGTGTCCTGCAATCAGGCTGAGCACCTGAGCAGTGGCCCACAGCACTAAACGTTTGCTGAGCACTGTACCCCGGTGCAGAAGCCAGCCCCCCATCTTGTGCTGCAAAGCCTCATCTGACAGCTCTAGCTCTTCTGATCTTCTGTGATGGCTCAGGCTGGGGCTCCCTTCTTACTACCCCCCACCCCAATTTTTTCTCCTCTTTATTCCTGCACACTCGCTTCATGCGTAACTGCTTATCCTACTTCACGTTCTCTGTTCTGTGTTGTTTTCCCATTTCATCAGGGCCCACTTTACAAGTAAAAAACAGCATTTAAGTAGTTCACCTGATGTGGTCCTAGCACACCTGGGTCTGGGTCTCCTCTGGGCTCCCCTCCCAGCACTCCTCCTCCATCCACCTGGGTTCCTGGGCATCTGAGGAAATGGGCTTTTCCCCCACTGCCCCTCAGCGACACCCACCAGGCTCCTGCTCAGACAGAGCGGCCTGAGAGCCCAGCTGGCCCGGGATGGTCCACAGCCCAGCCCCCTTCCCGCTCCCAAGCCCTGGTTCCTTCCTAAATGGATTAGGACGTTTGCCGGAAGGAGCCAGCGCAGTCTGGGCAACCGGGAGGCCAGAAGCGGGTCTGCTGCCTCCTGCCTTGCCCTGATTTGATTTGGGCTGCAGCAGCTGGGGAGCTGGCGCCCCGAGGCTTTTCTGGGAATGGCTCAAGGAGTGGCCAGCCAGGGGTGGTGGCTCAGGGTCAGGGGAGCCTTCAAGCTCCTGGCAGGCAAACCTCTCAGCTGGGTCCTTCGGGGTCTTGTCACACAGCAGACACGCAGGTACCACCAAATGGCCCAAGGTGTGGCCTCGTGGTCCCTTAGCGTGTCTCAGCCATGGGCCATCACGTCCTCAGCACCCCTTAATTCCATGGATTTCAAACTTTTGTAAAATTACCGCCCATGGGAAGAAACACATTCTATAAACATTGAGAAACAAACCCAATATCCATGTCAGCCAAACGCTGAAGTGGCCAGTTGTTAAGGTCATCTTTACCCCTGGCCAGAGAGCAGAGTGGCGCCAGCACCGAGGCCAGAGCCCACTCTGCTGCGTCCCTGAGTCCTCTGGGTGTTTCTGTCATTGCAGGGGACACTTCTCGCCTCGGACACCTGCTGCTCTGTGTCTCTGGTTTCCTAACACAAGCAGAGGCCAGTCTGGTTGCGCATGCGTGGGGCAGTAAGCAGGGCCCTAGGGGACAGCAGACCCGGTTGGCCCTTGCAGAGCTGATAGTCTAGAGGGACAGCAGTGGCTGCAGAAGACACCTGGGCTTGGGCCCTTTAAGGCACCAGGCCTCGAGGTCCTCCTTCCCCTGGGTATCTGGTGGGTGCCCCTTCTCAACCTGATTCCCAGGGACAGGAAAGGGAGAGCGGGGTAGATCCGGGAACTGGGGGAGGCTCATCTTTGTATCTAGGGGGTGTCCAGGCGTGGGGGGGGGCACGATAGGCCTTCCCTGGCCTGAGGGAGCCCTGGAGGGGGAAGATGCAGCTCTGTCCTCAGGAGCCCCATAATGACAGGACAAAGTCCTGCCTCAGGAAGCTCAGGTCTTGGGGAACTGGCCTCTGCCCTGTAGTATCTGTGTACTCCCCCGACCAGGGAGTAGACTGAGGCTCAGAGGCCTCGGGCAGCGGCCTGGCCCCGGGAGCGTGCAGCTTGATGCAGTCAGGATGACAGAGCTCAGAGGCATGGAGAGGCCAGCAAGGGCACCCGACCCAGACAGGCTGGCAGTGGGCCGTCGGCGCCTTCCCAGCGGGCTTGGCAATTAGAAGCTGCGGGGAGAGTCAGCAGATGACAGCAGGCCAGGAGGACAATTGAAGCAAAGGGAGCCAAACCTGCAAAAGCAGCAAGAAGGAGGCTGGTGTATCTGGGGGACACCTGGAACATGGGGTGCAGGAGCAAGGGACAGGAGTCCAGACCAGGAAACTAGAATACTACGAGTCAAGAGCTTATGCGTGCCTGGCATGGGGCCCAGTGACTCCGGAGGCCTAGGCAGGAGGGTCGCAAGTTCAAGGCCGACCTGGGCAACTTAGCAAGACTCCATCTCAAAAATAAAAAATTGCCTGGCGTGGTGGCGCACGCTTGTAATCCCAGTACTTGGGAGGCGGAGACCGGAGGATCTGGGTTCGCGGCCAGCCTCAGCTACTTAGTGAGGCCCTCTGCAACTTCATGAGACCTGGTTTCAAAATAAAGTATAAAAAATAGGGCCGGGGGTGTAGCTCGGAGGTAAAACGCCCCTGGGTTCAATCCCTGGTACTGCAAAATAAATAAATAAATAAATAAATAAATAAAATAAAATAAAAAATATAAAAAATTAAACGGGCATGGTAGCGCACATCTGTAATCTCAGTACTTGGGAAGCTGGGATAGGAGGATCACAGATTCAGGGCCAGCCTCGGCAACTTAGCAAGACCCTATTTACAATAAAAAATAAAATAGGACTGGGGTGTAGCTCAGAGGCAGAATGCCCCTGGGTTCAATCCCCAGCACCACAAAATACATAGATACATGCATACATATGTACATACATAGGCTGGGGATATAACTCAGTAGTGAGCACCCCTGGGCTCAACCCCCAGCACCACACAAAGAGCTAATGTGGGCAGCAGGGAGCCATGGAGGGGGTGGGAGTAGGGAAGGACCGTGACCAGAGCTGTGTGCATGGGGAAAGTTGGCATTCGGGGCCTATCTGGTAGACGGGTCATGGTACTGGACCTCACTCAGGTGCGAGTGGTGCAGATTTGGGGGGCACATACCATGGGCTCCCCCTCCATTATTCTGATATCTGAGCCCACACCTATGCAGGGCTGTGTGCAAGCCACTGTGTGTCCAGGCCTGCAAGGACTCAAGCTCTGTCATGCGTACGAGTCCCCTGAAAGGGGAGGCAGCCCCTGATTCCCCCACCTGGGCCGGGGGGTTGAGGTGAGCAGCCAGCATGCATACCGATGCCTTGTGCCCATCGCCCCCTTTGTCTCCCTCCTCCAGGTGACCATGGCCTTGCTGGGGAAGCGCTGTGACCTCCCCGCCAATGGCTGCGGGCCGGACCGCTGGAGCTCTGCCTTCGCCCGCAAGGACGAGATCATCACCAGCCTCGTGTCTGCCTTAGACTCCATGGTGAGTGCGCTGCCCGCCAGAGCCTGTGCCCCGGCAGCAGGCCACGATGCCTGCGCCAGGGCGAGGGCTCAAGCGAGGTCCAGGCTGTAAAAATTGAGCCTCGGAATGAACACTGGCTCCCAGCCCTGGTCCCCTGTCCCCTTACTCCTCGTCCTCTGGGGTCACCTCTTGCCGTTCACATGCTGTCCCTGAGATGAGCAGTCTCTGTTCGAACAGGGTACCTGGAGGATAATGTGTGACCGAGGCTCCTTAGAAAACTGTCGTCCCTGATGTAAAGCAGGGGCTGTAACTGGACCGTAGGGCTCTGTAAGTCACTCACGCCATCCGCTGTCTTTGTTGCCTGTATACCTAGACCTGTGGCAGTTTGTCCCAAATGAGGAAATAATGCTGTCCTTTCCCTGGGGGAAGGTTCTCTGATGCAGGCAGGCAGGCGTTAAAAAGGTCTATCTGAGCTAGGCGTGGTGGCACTTGTAATCCCAGTACTTGGGAGGCTGAGACAGGAGGATCACAGGTTTGAAGACAGCTTCAGCAAGTAGTGAGACTTTCATCAACCTAATGAAACCCTCTTTCAAAACAAAAAAATAAAAAGGGCTGAGGGTGTAGCTCAGAGGTAGAATGACCCTGGGTTCAACCCCCAGTACCAAAAAATAAATAAAAAAATTTTTAAAAAGGTGTACTTGGTATCACTTAGCTGTACCCCTGCGGTTTAGGATAATGAACTTGACACTCAGAGAGGGCAGCACTTTTTTGGAGTTGCACAGCACAACCAGTTTTTAAGATGGGCTGCTGAGTGCAAAGTTTACCATTCCCAAGGACTGAGGACCTTCTAGGTTGTTTCTGCATTAGGCAGTTCAAGGACTGCCTACGGGGTGTCTGGGCCAGAGGGAGTCACCCCTGGGAAGCTGGCTAGGTGCCCACTCGCTCTCTCCATAGGGACCACTGCCCTGTGTCCTGCAGCACTCCTAGCTTGCTGGTGGCAGAAATGCGGCTGACGTGGGCCGTGATGGCCCCCAGCCACATGTGGCAGTTAAATTTGGATTAGGTAAAATGAAACAGAAGAAATTATCCAGCTGTTGAGTCACGTGGGTCTTGGTTCAAGTGCCGTGTGGCCAGAGGCAGCGCGTGGCCACTGTCCTGGGCAGCACAGAGAGAGCATGCGCTCTGCCCAGGAAGCTTCCCTGGGCAGCACTAGGGGTTTCAGAGCCTCCTACGTGCAGCCAGAGAGCCTGTAGCTCCCTGTGCAGCCAGAGAGCCTGTAGCTCCCTAGTGGCAGGAACAAGACAGAGCTGCCTCTGGGTCCTTTTTTTTTTTTTTTTCTTATGATACTGGGGATAGAACCCAGGGACGTTCTACCGCCAAACACCCTCAGCCCTATTTTATTTTTTTATTTTGAAACAGGGTCTCACTAAGTTGCAAAGGGCCTCGCTAAACTGCTGAGGCTGACCTTGAACCCGAGATCTTCCTGTCTCAGCCTCCAAAGTATCAGGATTACAGGCGTGTGCCACCATGCCTGGCTGCCTCTGGGCCTTTTAAGGATTTCCAGAGGGACAGCCATGGGGGACATTGGCACTTGGTTTGTTTATCACCCCCCACCCTACCCCATCTCATGCCTGGCCTGAGATGGACCCCAGCTCCGTGTGCGCTTTTAGGTGAGCTGGTTCCCTGCGGGGGCCTCAGCCTCTGCAGCTGAGCAGACCTTGCAGTGAAGGGTCCCTTTCAGCTCTGGCGGCCACTCCTTCACGGCCACTCCTTCATGGGAAGCAACTGGATTCGTTTGTTTCATTTCGGGTTAATGTTCTACAGTGTTACTGCAGGGAGAGAGAACAGTGGGGTTTTGTTTGCATCTTAGAGAGCAGGAAGTGAACACCCCAGTAGGAGACCCTGGGAGACAGGCCTGCTGGCTTCCCGCTGCCCTCCCTAGCTTCCTCAGCAGCAACCCCCAACTGGGGTTGTCACAAGAGGCAGCATGATGGCCCTCAGAGAGGTTGAAGAGCCTGTCTTAGCTCACACAGCACAGAACTTCTAATCAGAAGTCAGACTCTAAGCCAGGCCTGGTGGTGCACGCTTGTAATCCCAGTACTTGGGAGGCTGAGATAGGAGGATCCAGGTTCGCCACCAGCCTCAGCTACTTAGTGAGGCCCTCTGCCACTTAGTGAGACCCTGTTTCAAAATAAAGAATAAAAAATAGGGCTGGGGGTGTTGCTCAGAGGTAGAATGCTCCTGGGTTCAATCCCCAGTTCCACAAAAAAAAAAAGTCAAACTCTATCACAGTCAGTGAACCCTTATAAAAAGTAGCATGTAGCCAGGTGTGGTGGCGCACGCCTGTAATATGCCAGTACTTGGGAAGCTGAGACAGAGGATCACAGGTTCCAGGCCAGCCTCAGAAACTTAGCGAGACCCTGTTTCAAAATAAAAAATAAGCCAGGCTAAAAAATAGGGCCAGGGGTATGCCCCTGGGTTCAATCCCCGGTACCGCAAAAAAAAAAAAAAAAAAAAAAAGCCAGGCATGGTGGCACATGCCTATAATCCCAGTACTTGGGAGTCTGAGACAGGATTGCAGGTTCAAGGACAGCCTCAGTAAATAGTGAGACTCAGCAACCTAGCAAGACCCTGTTTCAAAATAAAGTAAAAATAGGACTGGGGGTATAATTTGGAGGTATAATGCCCCTAGGTTCAATCCCTAGTACCACAAAAAAATAAAATAAATAAGCCGGGTGTGGTGGCGCACGCTTGTAATCCCAGTACTCAGGAGGCTGAGACAGGAGTGTTGTACCCCATGTTTAGGACAAAGGGTCCGAGACCAGACTCAGTTAAGGCGGGAAGCATTCCCCAGCCAGTCAAAAAAATGGCTGCCCGTTGTACAGTTCACCCCTTCCTTTTATAGAGAGCAAGCAGAGCTCGCGGGGTATGCTCGAAATTGACCAATCATAGTAAATTTTCCTCATTTAGAGCAAGGGGGTAGGTCTAGGGGCGTGGACTGAGCAACCAGGCAGGGGTGGGAGATTGGTCTGGGCAGAAGTGACACTTGCTCACATTGGAATTGTATCAGAAGTCCGGTCTGCGCTGGCCGGCCGGAGCCCAGAGCTGCGGCTGCGGGCTGCGAAGCATGGTCCTAGGGGCGATAAGGACAGGAACTGGTTTCGTCCTTGGGGGACTGGCTTTTTCCTTGGGGCGGTAAGGGCAGGGAGTTTAATTTTAGGGTAGAAAATGAGGCTAAAAAATTACTTTTAGGGCATGTTATCACAGGAGGATCTGGGTTTGCGGTCAGCCTCAGCTACTTAGTGAGGCCCTCCGCAACTTAGTGAGACCCTGTTTCAAAATAAAGAATAAAAAATAGGGCTGGGGATGTAGCTCGGAGGTAGAATGCCCCTGGGTTCAATTTCTAGTACTGCAAAAAAAATAAATAAATAAATAAAAAATAAATAAATAAATATAAAAAGGGCTGGGGGTGTAGCTTGGTGGTAGAATGCCCCTGGGTTCAATTCCCAGTACCAATAATAATAATAATAATAATAATAATAATAATAATAATTAAAAAAAGCAGCGTGTATCAAGCGCCAGCTCTATGCTACAGGTTTTACGGGGCAGGATTTTCCCACTGAGGCAAATGATTAGCCTGAGCTGTTGGTGGTCTTGATGGGTGCCAGTGTACCTGCACTGGCAGGTGCACTAGGACAGAGGATGTCTTAGTTTAGAGATTGCTTCTCCTCAAGTCCTCATTGAAAGCCCACAGCCAGCCCCATCGAAACCCTAGGTGTGGGCTGCTTGGCTCCAATTCTACAGATATGGAAGCCGGAGCCTGGCGAGCCGTGCGAGTGTGACTTGGCCAGGTTCCACACAAGACGTGGCCGAGGTGGGACAGAAGTTCAGATCTGCCTGAACCCTACTTTCCCTGGGGTTCATCCCTCCTCAGAGTCCAAGAAAGTCTGGAACCAGATTGTCCCTGGGGCTGGAGCCAAGGCAGGAAGCCCACCCACAGCCAGGAGGACCCTGGAGGGAGGGCAGAGGGCTGCTGCCCTCCAGCCCCTGTGGCCAGTCCCCGGGGGTCATTCATTCATTGCACGGTAGATGCTAAGACTGGGGGCGGCCTCTCTTAGATAGCTGGGGGAATGTGTAGCGCACTCCCAGAGCTGGTCCCGGACGTGTTCCAGGCAGGGACCCTTCTGCTCACACGCCCCGCTCCCCCACAGTGCTCCGCGCTCTCCAAGCTGAACGCCGAAGTGGCCTGTGTCGCCGTGCACGATGAGAGTGCCTTCGTGGTGGGCACCGAGAAGGGGAGAATGTTCCTGAACGCACGGAAGGAGCTGCAGTCGGACTTCCTCAGGTTCTGCCGTGAGTACCCAGGCTCCAGAGAGCCCGCCCACTCTTTGCTGGGGGCAGGAGTTACAGCCCCTCCTGGGGTCCCCCACTTGCCCAGCCAGGATAGCCCTGAGTGGCAGATGACTGAACAGAAGAGGATGCCCCAGTGACCCACCACAGCACTGGGGGCAGCCATGGTTTCTGTTAGAATCACCTAGCAAGATGGGTGTGGTGGCACATGCCTGTAATCCTAGTACTTTGGAGGCTGAGACAGGATAATCACAGGTTCATGGGCAGCCTCAGCAACTTAGTGAGACCCTGCTTCAAAATAAAAAATAAAGAACTTGGGAGGCTGAGACAGGAGTATCGCAGGTTTGTGGCCAGCCTCAGCTACTTAGTGAGACCCTGTGTCAAATTAAAGAATAAAATAGGGCTGGAGGTATAACTCAGAAGTAGAATGTCCGTGGGTTCAATCACCAGTACACACACACACACACACGCACACACACACACACAATCCAGTATCCCTTCAGTTGAGAGACTGGTGGACTGACACACACACACACACAATCCAGCACACACACACACACACACACACACACACACACTCACTCCAGCATCCCTTCAGTTGAGAGACTGGTAGACTGACACACACACACAATCCAGCGCGCACACACACACACACACACTCCAGCATCCCTTCAGTTGAGAGACTAGTGGACTGAACCCCAGGGCGGGCCAGAGCCGGCCATCTCCATCTACCCATTTTTAGATGGGGATGCTGAGGCCCATCATTTTTACCCAGTTCTTCCTCTCAACCATGTGTCCCTGAGCACACGGCCAAGTACACTTGTCCAAGGAGGACTTATTGAGTGTGCAACACCCTTGCCCGCGTGGGCACGTTAATCCTGACCTCAGTCCTGTGGGGTAGGCACTGCTGTTGTCACAGCCACTGGTACCTCTTGGAGCCCCCTCCCCAAGGCTCTCGGGGACAGGGTGACTGAGCCCACATCCAGTGCCAGGCCCTGTCTGGTAGGAAATGCTCCATACATGTGAACTGTTACTAAGTAACATGATAAGTAGACCAGGGCCATGTGCAGGGGCCCAGCAGGCTTGTGAAAGTCACCCCTAGTTTACAGATGAGAAACTGAGGCATCGAGGGCGTAGTTCTCTCCCCTAGGACCACAACTGGCTGGTGGTGGAGGCGGGCAGGGTTTGAGGCCAAGTGTGGTTCTGAGACCCGTGCCTTTACCGCTGCGCTCCTTCAGAACTGGGGAATGCAGAGAATGCTCCTCCAGGGGCCTTGCCAGGGGGTCCTGGTAACTCTCCAAAAACACCAGTCCTGCCGGGCGTGGTGGTACACGCCTGTAATCCCAGTACATGGGAGGCTGAGACAGGAGGATTGCAGGTTCACAGCCAGCCTCAGCAACTTAGTGAGACTCTGTTTCAAAGTAAAAAATAAAATAGGGATGGCTGGAGGCATAGCTCAGAGGTAGAATGTCCCTGGGTTTAATCCTGAGTAACACATACACACACACAATAATAATAATAATAATAAGCCGGGCGTGGTGGCGCACGCTTGTAATCCCAGTACTTTGGGAGGCGGAGACCGGAGGATCAGGGTTCGCGGCCAGCCTCAGCTCTCTTGCTCTCTCTCTCCCTGTCTCTCTGTCTCTCTGTCTGTCTCTCTCTCTCTCCTTAGTGAGGCCCTCCGCAACTTCGTGAGACCCGGTTTCAAAATAAAGTATAAAAAATAGGGCCGGGGGCGTAGCGCGGAGGTAGAACGCCCCTGCGTTCAATCCCCGGTACCACAAAAAAAAAAAAATAATAATAATAGATAAATAAAAATAGGGCTGGGGTGTAGCTTGGAAGTGGAACACTCCTGGGTTCAATCCCCAGTACCAAAATAAATGCAGGTGTTATTGAAAATACTGAGCCGGGCATGGTGGCGCACGCTTGTAATCCCAGTACTTGGGAGGCTGAGATCTGAGGATCCGGGTTCATGGCCAGCCTCAGCTACTTAGTGAGGCCCTTCCCAACTTAGTGAGACCTTGTTTCAAAAAATAAAGAATAAAAAAAAAATAGGGCTGGGGGTGTAGCCCGGAGGTAGAATGCCCCTGGGTTCCATCCCCGGGACCGCAAAAAAAAAAAAAAGAAAATACTGTATCTGTATACAATTACCTTTGGGCTATGCATATAAGGCAAAGATGAAATATAAATGAGTTTTGTGTTTAGACTTGAATCCCATCCCCAAGATGTCATTACATTTTTGCAAATATTTCAAAATATGAAAAAATCCCTAATCCAGACATTTCTGGTCCCAAGCGTGTATGTGTGTGTGTGTATGTATGTGTGTATTTTTTGCGGAACTGGGGATTGAACCCAGGGGCATTCTACCTCTGAGCTACACCCCCAGCCCTATCTTGAACCCAGGGACATTCTACCTCCAGGCTATACCCCCAGCTCTTTTTTTTAACTTTTTATTTTGAAACAGGGTCTCACTAGATTGTTGAGAGTCTCACTAGGTTGCTGAGGCTTGTCTTAGACCTGTGATCCTCCTGTCTTAGCCTCCCAAGTCCTGGGATTACAGGCATGCATCACCATGCCTGACTGGTCCCAGGCATTTTGAAGGGATGCTCATCCTGGACATACTGGGTCTCAACCTGCTTGTGTGTGAAAGGGGAGAAGGAGGGATGGGCCAGAGGGTTAAACGAATGCATGACCAGCATGCACTTAGAACAATGCCTAGCACTTAGTTCACACTCCCTAGACACTAGCAGCCACCAGCTGTTGTTGCTATTATTAGCATTCTCATTCACCCGGGCCCAGCCCCTGGGATCAGCATTTCAGGGAGCTTTGTAAGGGCAGAAAGTCCCCGAAAAGCAGATGTCTTCCAGGGCGCATTGTGAAGTCCCCGCACCATCCCCGCCATCGGACTGGACTTCGTGGATTGGACCTCAGGACACCAAGATTTCTTCCATCGCTATTGATTTTTTTGTTTCTTTCCTACATCCCCCAGCACCCGGCATGGCATTAGTGGGTGTGGTTGCTTTCCCAGCCAGCCCCACTGCTGCACAGCCCTCAGAGCCTGTACCTTCTCCAGGGTGGGAGTGGGGGCTCAGCAGACGTAGGGTGGGCCTGAGGTAGGGTAGGGTCCTGTGGCTGCCAGCCTCTTAAGTTGGGGGCCAGGCTGGGGCCTGGGGAGGGTGTGCCTGGCTTCCCAGAACCACCATTTATAGCACTAGGAACTTGGCTGGTTTATTTCACCCTTTTCAGATGCCAAAGGAGAGCAGGCTTCAAGTTGGGAGGGGGCTGGGGCCCCTCCTCATCCCCTTTCTAGTACATTCCACAGGGATCCATTAATGCACTTTGCAGCCATCTCTCCCTTTGGCAGAGCAGAAACAGGGGCCGAGGCCTGTTAAGACCCAGTTAGTGTCAGAGCACAGAAGGGAGTAGATGGAATAGATAGATATTTGTTGAACCCCAGTTCTGCTCTAGGCCAGCTGGGCTCCATGATCTCATAGATGAGGCTCAGAGAGAAAAGGGACTTGACCAAGGTTATACCACAAGTTAGAGGTGGCCAGGGATGAGACCCACAGCCCGTACTTGGGACTCTGTGATGACCAGCCCTGGCCCTTAGCAGGGCGGCTGGGGTAGGGCTCGCTTACTCATTAATCTAGTTGGGTGCCAGGCTTTGGGACTCAGCACAGGGCAGGGATGTCCCAGCTCAAGGGCTGGGTCTTGAGACACGTGCTCACTGTGACCCTGCATGCTCTGTGCCCCACAGGAGGGCCCGTGTGGAAGGATCCAGAAACAGAACATCCTAAAAAGGTACAGCGAGGTGAGAGTGGTGGCCGGAGCATCCCACGGTCCTCCCTGGAGCACAGCTCAGACGTGTACCTTCTACGGAAGATGGTAGAGGAGGTGTTTGATGTTCTTTATAGTAAGATCCTTCCTCATTCCATTTGGGGCCCCAGGGTGGGTGGGAGCCCCGCCCCACTGAGAATACCCCTCCTGCCGCACTATAGCTCGCCCCAGCCCTGCACCCCCAGGCATGAGATCCCACCTAGCCCTCTTTCCTGAACCGCCATCTCCGTGTCCCCACCCTCAATCATGTCACTGCCACCTCTGCATGGAAACTGGCCCAAGGCTCCACATGGTCTCGCGGCCTGGGCTGGCTCCCTGCCACCCCCCACCTGCCCTGGACCAAGGGTCTTTCCAGAACTCAAGTCTGCCCTGAGGTTCTTTCTCTCCACGGCCTTTGGGGACATCACATAGGAGCCCACTGTGGCCGTCCCATCCCCCTCAGCCTCATCTCCACACTGGGCTGCATGGCCATGCATACCCGAGTCACCCAGTCCCTTCCTGCCCAGTCATTTCATGACTTCTTGCCTTAGTGCTGCTGTGGCATTGGGGCTGCCATCCCCTCCCCTGTGTTGGGACACCAGCATCACACTCTGGGGCTTAGCCCCATGAAGTCCCCTCCCTGGGTTAGGACCCCTCTGGTGGGCTGTCCCCAGCCTGGAGTTCAGGGCCCAGCTGCAGCAGGTTCTCAGAGCCTGTTTATTACATGACTGACCTGTCAGCTCCATCTGTCTTGCAGGGGAGAAAAGGGACCTAGCCTTGCCTCCCTGGGGAAGTGTCAGGTTGCAGAGTCTAGAGCCCCAGTGATGACCTTCACACTCCTTCAATGACCTTGGGCAGGTCCCTAAGGATCTCACCTCATTTACTTCCAGCGGGCTTTTTTTTTTTTTTTTTTTTTTTGCAGTACTGGGGATTGAACCCAGGGGCATTCTACCTCCGAGCTACAACCCCAGCCCTATTTTTTATTCTTTATTTTGAAACAAGGGCTCACTAAATTGTGGAGGGCCTCACTAAGTAGCTGAGGCTGGCAGCGAACCTGAGATCCTCCTGTCTCAGCTTCCCAAGTACTGGGATTACAAGCATGCGCCACCTCGCCCAGCTCCAACGGGCTTTATTTATTTGTTCCCTCCTGCAGCCTTTGGTTCTGTGGAGCAAAGGTCTGGGAGGAAACCTGCTGTCTTGAGATCAGGAGGAACAGCATGGGGGAGACAGAGGCGCGGGTGGGCACGCTGGCCAGCCTGGGGTGGACAGGCTTGTCTTGCACAGTCGGCTGTGCCGCCGTGGACACTCTGGCCAGCTGCAGGGCTGTGCTGAGTCCCGCATCCCTGCCCACCCAGTCTTGGTTCCCGATGCCCACCTTGGGCAGAATACAAGTGATTCAAGGAGACAGGCCTCTTTCTGGCTCTGGGTGGGGGCTACAGCATGGGGTGACCAAAGTGTCCCAGAGCCCAGAATCCTCGGTGCTGCCCCCTCCCGCTCCCTCTCTTCTGCATCTGTTTCTTCTTTCTCTCCTCCCTTATTTTCTGAATCCCCTCTTCTGGATCTCGCTGCAAGTCCTCTCTGACTTTTCCCTTGTCCTCTTCCTCCCTGAGCTCCTTCCCATACCAGCCCCCCTTCTCCATCTCTGCCCTCCCTTCCCTCTCACCCCTTGTCCTGCTGCCCCAGTCCCCTGCCGTAGCCCCGCTTCCCCTCCCTTGGTGCCCAGAGCAGAGTGAGGAGTAGCTGGCCAGGGAAGCCGGGAGCCCCCTCTCGCCGGGGGAGCCCCAGGCCTCAGGTGCAGACCGTGGCCTCGTCCTCAGCCAGTCGGGTTTCTGCGCCAAGTCTGCAGCCACAGGGAGCTTTTGGGAGCCCACACAGGGTGGGTGGAGGCCCTTGGCATTGCCTGGTACCAGCCTGGCTGCCCCTTGTGCTAAGCCCCTGTCTTCACTCCCGGCAGGCGAGGCCCTCGGCAGGGCCAGCGTGGTGCCGCTGCCCTACGAGAGGCTGCTCAGAGAGCCAGGGCTGCTGGCCGTGCAGGGGCTGCCTGAGGGCCTGGCCTTCCGGAGGCCGGCAGAGTACGACCCCAAGGCCCTCATGGCCATCCTGGAACACAGCCACCGTATCCGCTTCAAACTCAAGAGGTGGGTGAGGCTGCTGGCTTGGGACTGGGCCACCTGTGGCCGCTTTTCTAGCCGAAGGGCAATGGACTTGAGACACTCTCCAGGGACTGAGTCATGAAAGCTCCCAGCCCGATGATGGAGGCGAGGCTGAAGGCCAGGCTCAGAGCGGGATCAAAGCCAGGGCGCTGAGTGGGAGCTTTCCCAGGGGACTTCTGTGTCGCAAAGTGACCAGAAGAGACCCACCATTAGGAAGAGCTGCACCAGTGGCATTCTGGGTGCCAGGGACAGTGCATGCAAAAGCGTGGGGGTTGGGGAGCCATGGGGCCTGCGAGCTCAGGTTGTAAGTCAGGTTAATTAGGGACAGGTGGGAGATGAGGCTGTTCAAGCCGGGCCAGGGCAGGGACCTTTGGCCTAGCAGCCAGGAGGCTACCTGGGAGCCTCACGGGGCCCCCAACTGCTAAGGCAACTCCGGGAGTGTGCCAGCAGGGAAGGACAAGGGTAGACAGGGATGGGAGGCAGCCAGCTGAAGGAGCTGACCCAGGGTCTGGAGCACAGGGCCCAGGTTCTCTGGTGGCTTGGCCAAGTGGCCTATGGCCCCACCTGTAAAACATGGGCTGGCCCCTGTCCTGCTCACTTCGTGGGACTGTCATGTCATACAGAGGGGGCAGACAGGGCTGTGGAGGGAGAGATAGAGCAGGCGGGACTAGTGTGTGAACTGCCGCGTGTCCTCTCTTCCACCCAGACCTTTCGACGATAGCGGGCGGGACTCGAAGGCCCTGGTGGAGCTGAACGGCATCTCCCTGCTACCCAAGGGCGCCCGGGACTGCAGCCTGCATGGTCAGGCCCCCAAGGTGCCCCCCCAGGACCTGCCCCCCACCGCCACCTCCTCCTCCGTGGCCAGCTTCCTGTACACCACTGCGCTCCCCACCCACGCCATCCGGGAGTTCAAACAGGAGCCGTCCACCTGCCCACTGGCCCCCAGCGACCTGGGCCTGGGCCGGCCTGGGCCTGAGCCCAAGGCTCCGGGTGCCCAAGACTTCTCCGACTGCTGTGGTAACACTGCTGTGGGGCCCTGCAGGTCTGGGGGTGGGACACGGGGGGCTCAGGCAGGTCACTGTCCCAGGGCAGGCCAGCTCAGGCTTTCTCCAGGCTGGAAGGAGGCATGTCTGGACAGGGGCCGGGCCTGGCAGATGGCTTCCTGGCTGAGACCCAGTCAGACCCTGGGACTCTGCTTAGCCATCTGTGAAGAATCCTTGGCCTGAGACCAAGAGACGCCTGAGGAGATCCTTGGGGAGTCTGAGAAGGGAACAAACACACTAATTAGACCATATGCATTTAATGAGCATCTACTGCATACCCAGCCTGGATTCAGGGCACTGGGGGCAGAAGAGAAGAAATAGCTGGGTGTGAGAAAAACTTGGGTTCATAGCCGAGCTCCTCTACTCAGTGGCTGTGTGTGTCAGGCCAAGTCTCTCTGAGCTTTAGTTTCTTCATCTGTAAAAGCTTGTACAGAAGCTGGGCATGGCGGTGCACTCCTGTAATCCCTGTACTTGGGAGGCTGAGACAGGAGGATCACAGGTTCAAGGACAGTCTGAGCAAGTAGTGAGACTCGTATCAACCTAGCGAGATCCTGTTTCCAAATAAATAAAATCGGGCTGGGTGTGTAGCTCGAAGGTAGAAAGTCTCTGGGTTCAATTCCCAGTACCACAAAAAATAATAAGTAAGTAAATAAATAAGTAAATAGGCTTGTACAGTTTAAGCATCCCTTACCCAAAATGCTTGGGATCAGAAGTTCTAAAGCAAGGGTTTTGGCTTTTGGATTTTTTCTGATTTTTTTTTTTTTTTTTTTTTTTTCAGGACCAGGGATTGAACGCAGAGGCGTTCTACCTCCGTGCTACGCCCCCGGTCCTATTTTTTTATGCTTTATTTTGAAACCGGGTCTCACGAGGTTGCGGAGGGCCTCACTAAGGAGAGAGAGAGACACACACAGAGAGAGACAGAGACAGAGACAGAGCGAGAGCTGAGGCTGGCCGCGAACCCGGATCCTCCCGTCTCAGCCTCCCAAAGTACTGGGATTACAAGCGTGCGCCACCACGCCCGGCTTGATTTTTGGAATATTTGCATATGAATGAGATCTCTTGGGGATGGGACCTGAATCTAAACATGAATTTTTTTGTGTTTCTTATACACATAGCCTGAAGGTCATTTTATATAATAGTTTTAGCACACCACCTTTGCGACTTGGACCTGTCACATGAGGGTCACGTGTGGAATTTTCCACTTGTGGTCTAGTGTCAGCACTCAAAAATGTTTCCAATTTTGAAGCATTTAGGATTTCAGGGTTTTGGGTTAGAGATGCTCAGCCTGTACAGCGTATTTCACAAGGCTGTTACTGTGATTGACAGATCAGCAGCCGCATCTCCTGAGAGTGGGGTAGAAATGCAGGTTCTTGCCGATGTGGTGGTGCACATCTATAATAAAAAGGGTGAGGGTGTAGCTCAGAGGTAGAATACCCCTGGGTTTAATTCCCAGTACTAAACAAACAAGCACAAATTTTAAAATAAATAAAAAAAAAAAGAAGAAAGATGCAGGCTCTCAGGCCCACCACAATTAGGCTAAACTAAAGCTTTGGGGGAGGGGCCAGCAGCCTGTTGGACAATCTGCAAGGTGCCGTGTGCTCAAGTTTGAGAACTGTTATTAAAGCACGACCTCCAATACTTAGCATGTTGTAGGTGCTTGAAAGTTACATTTAGCCGGGCGTGGTGGCGCACGCTTGTAATCCCAGTACTTTGGGAGGCGGAGACTGGAGGATCCGGGTTCGCGGCCAGCCTCAGCTCTCTCTCTCTCTCTCTTTCTTTCTCTCTCATTAGTGAGGCCCTCCGCAACTTCCTGAGACCTGGTTTCAAAATAAAAGTATAAAAAATAGGGCCGGGGGTGTAGCGCGGAGGTAGAACTCCCCTGCGTTCAATCCCCGGTACTGCAAAAAAAAAAAAAAAAAAGTTACATTTACTGTTATTATGGGAAAGAGAAGAAAGACAGATATCCATCCACAAGTGTGTAAACTGACCAGGGGAAAAGGACTTATTACACACCTGAAATAGGTATCTTCACCTGGAAAGCGTGACCTTCAACACTTCACTTTTGTGGATCTGGCATTTGGAGAGCAGATTCTAGTATAGAATAGTCAACTCAGGACCCTGGTCAGGGAACCAGCCTTGAGCTCATGGTCACGGGGCTCTGTTCTGGGGTCTCCCTGGCAGGCAAGACTGTTCCCCAGGGCCCAATACCCATGTGCCAGGGCTGGATGTGGGACCATCTCTTGGGGCCTGCCTTGAACCTGTACTTTTTCTCTCCCTTGTCCAGGACAGAAGCCCGCGGGGCCTGGCGGGCCTCTCATTCAGAACGTCCATGCCTCCAAACGCATCCTCTTCTCCATCGTCCACGACAAGTCAGGTAGGACAGTGCCCGTGCAGCACCCTGACCAGTGCGGGCATCTGGGTTGGAGTGTTGTTGGCTGAAATGGAAATGTGTCACCTGGGTCTTTATGAGAGAAAGGAGAAACAGCCCTGCCCAAGGGGCTGTAATACCGGGGTGTAATAGTTATCTGCTGCTGTGTAACAAATTGCCTCAGATATAACTTAAAACAAGCACTCAGCTGGGTGTGGTGGTACACGCCTGTAATTCCAGTACTTGGGTGGCTGAGACAGGAGGACCACAGGTTCAAGGACCACCTTAGCAAGTAGTGAGACTCTCATCAACCTAGTGAGACCCTGTTTCAAAATAAAAATAACATAGGGCTGGGGGTATAGCTTGGAGGTAGAATGCCCCTGGGTTTAATCCCCAGTACCAAAGAAGAAAAAAAACAAAAAACAAGCACTCATTACCTGACAGTTTCCGTGGGCCAGGAATTTAGGAGCCGTTTAGCTGGGTGGTTCTGGCTCAGGGTCTTTAGAGGTGACAGTTGTCATGGCAGCCAGGGCTGCAGTCTCATCCAAAGGCCTGGCTGGGGCTGGAGGATCCACAGCCAGGCGCACTCGAGTGGCTGCTGGCCGAAGGCCTCAGTTCCCCATCACACGGCCAGTCTCTCTGGGGCTGCTTGAGCATCCTCACACTGGCAGCCGGTTCCTCCAGAGTGAGCAATCTGAGAGAGTAAGGAGGGCGTCTAGTGTCTTTAAAGTAGTCACTCCCGCCATCTCCTATCCACAGGAAGCTTGAAATTTGATCCAGCCAATGCTCAAAAGGAGAACAATTAAGTTCCCTCTTGAAAGAACTATCAAAAAATATATGTAGGGGTAGGGGGGCAGGGTGAGCTCAGTAGTAGAACAGTTGCCTAGCATACGTGCGGCCCTGGGTTCCATGCCCAGCACTGCAAAAATAAATACAAAATATACACGTGGTCAGATTTTTAAAGTACCACACAGAGGGACTGAGAGCAAGAAAATGTGGGATTTGGCTATACCAAAAAGGAATAAATGAAGACTTTCCAGCAATTTTGCTCTCTGGGTTTCAGCCTTACTTCCGGGAATAGGCTCCTTAAGAAAACCCAGCCCTAGCCGGGCGTGATGGCACACGCTTGTAATCCCAGTACTTGGGAGGCTGAGACAGGAGGATCACAGGTTCGAGGCCAGCCTCAGCTACTTAGTGAGGCCCTCCACAACTTAGTAAGACCCTGTTTCAAAATAAAGAATAAAAAATAGGACTGGGGGTATAGCTCAGAGGCAGAATGCCCCTGGGTTCAATCCCTGGTACTGCCAAAAAAATAAAAAAATAAAAAATAAAGAATAAAATAGGGCTGGGGGTATACCTCCGAGATAGAATGCCCCTGGGTTCCATCCCCAGAGTCTCTGTCTCTCTGTCTCTCTGTCTCTCTGTCTCTCTCTCTCTCACACACACACACACACACACACACACACACACACACACACACACAAAAGGGGGATGCTGGGGGTGTAACTCCCTAGCATGCTCAAGGCCCTGGGTTTGACCCACAGTACTGGAAGAAAACATAAAAAGTTGTCATGAAGGTTTACATAGGATGTTTTATATATAAAGCACTTAGCTCAGATCAGCACTTAATGAATTAAAGATGCTATTTTGTTAATTATAATGAAGCAAATGACCGCTGTTGTTACTAATATGAAATTGAGGGGAAGCTTTGTTTTCTATTTTTTGGAGATTTGGGGTTTTTTTCCTTTCATGGAGCTGGGGATAGAACCCAGGTCTTCGTACATGCCAGGCAAGCTCTACCCCTGGGCCACATCCCAGCCCAAGGCTTTGGTTTTACAGGAAAAGCCAACAGGGCCAGAGATTTGGGGGCAGCTGACAGGACCGAGGTTGGGTGAAATTTCAGGCGAATGAGGTGCAAGGGTTAGACCTTCAAGGTCAAGGTTCACTTCTTCCTCAGGGAGATCACTCACAACCTCCTGCCCGCCTGGGGCAGGACAGGCTGGGGATGGACAGGCCTGAGCCTGCACAGCCCATGGGGAGGGACAGAGGTGAATTCTGGGGCCAGAGGACAGACCAGACAGGGAGACCAGCAGCTGGGGGAGACAGACATCTGAGCACCCTGGATTTGTATAGGAGCTAAAGTGGGCATGAGCAAAAGGGCCAGGGTCGGCCTCAGAGACACCGGAAGAGTAAGCCAGGAGGCTCCGCGGGGCCGCGGAGAGCCAGGCTGGGCAGGAGGCAGCCACCGAGGATGCCCTGCTCCGTCCACCCGGCCCTCACGTCACCTCCTGTGTTTTGATAGAGAAGTGGGACGCCTTCATCAAGGAAACCGAGGACATCAACACGCTGCGGGAGTGCGTGCAGATCCTGTTTAACAGCAGATATGGTGAGTGGGCGGTGCGGCCCGCCGCGTGGCCCCGGCTGCCGTGTGCAGTGTCTCATTACGTGGCGATCACTTGTGTTCCCCAACACGGTGGCGGAAGCCATATGCTGGCACCCGCGCACCGTCAACGCTGATGTCACCCACATGGGCGCCTCCTGTCTGGGTAGGGGGCGGTTGTGTCAATATTTCCCTTCCAGACTCTTTGGAAGGCGGAATTGATGGCAGAGCACTAGACCTCGAGTCACCTGTGGGAAGTGGGACAGATTGGGAGCAGATTGCCCGCCTGGGGGATCCAGAAAAATTTCTGCGGGCCCCATGTGCTAGCAAGTCCTCCAGGACACCATACCTCTCCCTGCCTCTCTGCTTCTGCCTGGGCTGGGCCCTTTACACTGTGGGGGAGCAAACCCTTAAATAGTCTTATAGAGCCGGGCATGGTGGCGCACGCTTGTAATCCCAGTACTTGGGAGGCTGAGACGAGGATCCGGGTTCAAGGCCAGCCTCAGCTACTTAGTGAGGCCCTCTGCAACTTAGTGAGACCCTGTTTCAAAATAAAGAATCAAAAATAGGGCTGGGGGTGTAGCTCGGAGGTAGAATGCCCCTGGGTTCCATTCCCAATACTGCAAAAAAAAAAATTAGCCTTATAGACTTGGCTTAGGGGGTCACCTCCTCTAGGAAGTCGTCAGGTCTCTAGCCTGGGCCAAGTGGGCCCCCATATCCCTGAAGGTTCCCTCTGTCTTATGGGTTGTACTCTTGACGTGTCTTAACCACCACTGTCTTTTTGAGAGCCAGGATTGTGCTGGGCCCCCTGTGTCCCCAACACCAGGTCAGAGCTGGGCTCAGAGCAGGTGCTTGCCAGTCTAACTCTTGGCAGCAAACCCGGTAGTGCAGCAGGACGGGCATGGCGAGCTGGTGAGCTTCACTCCCCGGCAGATGCCCAGCCACCAGTGGCTACGAGGGGTCAGCTGGACCAACTGGCCCCTGAGGTGTTCCTGCGTGGGGCCTGGACCCCTGCCACCCTCTCACTCCTGTTTCCCGGTCTCCTCGGCAGCCCTCCTCCCCGCCCTCACGGGCTTGCTCCTTCACTCAGCCTTTATTGAGCCCGGTCTGTCAGCCATGCTGCACAGCCAGATGCTCTATGTCCCGTGCCCAGGTAGGCGGCTCTTAGTCACTCGGAGATGACACAAAAACCCACAGATCACTCAGTGACCACACCTGGTATGATGTCATTAGTACCCCTGAAGTGTGCGGATACGTACTGCGGGGGTGTCCCACTGCATGATGCCGCCAGGAGAGGAGACGGAGGACAGCCCACCCAGAGGTGGAGGACTCGGGCCAAGAGGGTCAGAGAGGAGACTCAGGCCTTGGAACTCAGAGGCGGGAATGAGCACTGTCCCACAAGTCAGGAAGTCAGCCCCTCCTTCCCTAACCTGCACGGCCTCGCCAGGAACTATACCTGCATGCTTGCCCTCATGCCCTCCTCCTCCCTCCTGCCCTCTGCCCTCTTTCTCCCGGCTCTTTGGTTTGACTCTTCCTCCCTACTTCTCCTGCCTTCCCTTCTCCCTTCTTTTATCGTCTCACTCTGGCCCATTTGCTTGTCAGTCATACATTTTGAGCCCCCAACGTGGGCCAGGTGCCATAATGGGGGTTACTCAACCAACTCTGGTCTCAAGGTGTTTCAGCAGGTGGCTGAAGATGTGTTTGCAGAAGTCTGCAGTGGCGCACAGCAGCATGCGGCAGTATACAGCAGCATTCAGTAGTGGTCACCAGTGTGTAGAGGCATACAGTAGTAGGCCCTAGTATGCAGAAGTATACAGTAGTGGGCCAGGCATGATGGTGCACATCTGTAATCCCAGTAGTTGGGAGGCTGAGACAGGAGGATCACAGGTTCGAGGCCAGCTTCAGCAGTGAAGCAAGACTCTCAGCAACCTAGTCAGACCCTGTTTCAAAATTAAAAATAAAAGCCGGGCGTGGTGGTGCACTTTTGTAATCCCAGTACTTGGGAGGCTGAGACCGGAAGACCCGGGTTCACTGCCAGCCTCGGTTACTTAGTGAGGCCTTCGTAACTTAGTGAGACCCTGTTTCAAAATAAAGAATAAAAAATAGGGCTGGGAGCGTAGCTCGGAGGTAGAATGCCCCTGGGTTCAATCCCCAGTACCGCAAAAAAAAAAAAATTTAAAATAAAAAAAGGCTGGGGATATAGCTTGGAGGTAGAATGCCTCTGGGTTCAATCCCCAGTACCACATACACACACATAAAAACAATATACGGTAGTGGGCACTACCGTACAGAAGTATACAGTAGTAGGTACTACTGTGCCAGGAGCATATAGTGGTTGGGGTCAAAGGAGGCTGAGGCCTCTCCAGCAGTGGCAGCAATCGGTGGCTTCCTGGAGAGGCCCTTTGATCTCGGCTGGGCCTTCTGGGTCGGGAGGGTGCTGAGAGAGACTCCTTAGCCTTAGCCGGGGTGTCTTTGATGTGGCCACCCTGGCCCACCCACTCCTCCCTCTGCTCTCTGCTGCAAAGGGCTGGCTCCCCGCCCCAGGCAGGTGTGAGCCAGACAGGCGCAGGAGGGGAGGGGAGCGGGAGGCGCTGCCTGCCGTGGGAAGGTTCTGCCCAGCCAGGCTGGCGCTGGAGCTGCGGGTGAGACCCGGCGCCGCCCGTCTTCCGGCCTGATGCGCACTCTAGACTTTCTAGAATGCTGAGCCTGTCAGACGTCAGCACCTGGGCCAAGTCCAGAGAGGAGTATTGGGCTTGGAGTGGCTGGGCCACGGCTCCCTCCCCTCTGCCCAGGGAGAAGGAGGCTCTCCATGTGTGTTGGGTGGCCCCGTGGGTCCCCCATTGTCTGGAAGCCCAGGGCATCCACTGACCCTGGGCCACTCGCCCCTCCTCTCCTGGTTCTGTCCTTTCAGCAAATCAGGGTGAAATGGACCCCAGTGGGGGTGTGTGTGTGTGTGTGTGTGTGTGTGTGTGTGTGTGTAAGAGGGAAAAACAGAAAAGAAATAATTGGGGAGGTCCAGTCTTTGGGAAATCTCAAAGACATTGTCACCCAGGAAGATGTAAAGACTAAATAAGGGACCAGAATAGTACATGGAGGTTCTGTGTACAGATACTTCCTGGTGGGTGACAGCCGGGCCGGGCCAGGTGGGGTCCTGCCTCTGTCCATCCCGCGCCACGGAAGAGACAGGTCCATGTGGACTCAGAGAATCCATCACTGGGGCGCAGCACATAGGGGGACTGGTGACACGGGAGGGGGCGGGGGAGAAGTGCTTGACAGCTGTTGAGATTTCAAGGGTTTAATTTGACAACGAGCTAAGTGTGACTTCACAGTGAGATCTGGCTGCCAAAGCCACCCACGCAGACCTGGGCCACATCAACAGAAAGCAATGTCAAGGGCGCCCGAGGGAGGGCCCGGGCAGCTTGGCTCTGCCCTGGTCAGGGCGTGGCTGGCAGGGGCAGCTCAGGATGGCATTGTGGGCACGCAGAACACCCTGGGGACGCAGGCCCCTGAGGAATAGCAAGGAGGCGTGGGACCTCTAGAGAGGACCGTGGGACAGGGCAGGTGAGAGTGCAGTGGGGCCCAGCCCATCTCCTGAGGCCTCCCGGCTTGGGGAGGACAGGGGCCTGGGGAGGCCAACTTGTCTCCAGCACATCGTAGGTGCTGAAGAAGTATCTGGTGAACAAATGAATGAGAACGGAGCCGGCGTGTGAGCGAGGGACCAGGGGGCACAGTCGGAAGAACAGAACAAGGACGGCTTTTGAGTCCGGAGCATGTCCGCTCCGCTCGTGGCAGAGCCGTCAGCGTCTGGCCAGCGTCTTGTTTGTTTATGGCGCTGATGAGCGAGAGGAGGAGGAGACACACCTGTAAATGTCCATGTGGCCAGAGTCCTTCCTAAGAACTGACCGGATGCAGACGGCACACGCTCTGTGCCCAGCCCTGCCTAGATCCCGGAGATGGGGAGTGAACAAAGCCCTGCTTGGGCTCCTGGCGGCGGACAGAGCGAGTGGGAACAGTACATGACGTCGAGCCATGGCCGGGCGCGGTGGTGCACACCTGTGATCCCAGTACTTGGGAGGCTGAGACAGGAGGATGGCGGGTTTGAGGACAGCCTCAACAAATAGTGAGATTCTCAGCAACCTAGCGAGACACTGTTTCAAAATAAAAAATAGAATAGGGCTGAGGGTATAGTTCAGAGGTAGAATTCCTGTGGGCTCAATCCCCTGTACCACACACACACACACAAAGATGTCAGACAGTGACAGGCGGGTGACAGACTGGGCAGGATGGGGCAGGGAGGGATGGAAGGGGTTGCTTTCGGCTGATAAGGCACCATTTGAGTGGACACCTGAAAGGAGGGAGGCTTATGCATATCTGGAGAAGAGGACAGGGCAGATGGAAGAGCCAGGGCAGAGGCCGTGGGATGAGTCTGCCTGGAGGGCTGGGGGAGCAGCCAGGGGTCAGAGAGCCAGGCAGAGCGAGCACAGGTGAAAAGGGGTGGGCGAGGTCAGAGGGGATGGGGTCAGGGGCTAGGGCTTTGCTGTCACTGAGATGGAAGCCTGTGGACATTTCTTAAGAGAGAAGCAGTGTGCTTTGATTTGATGTTTTGCCCCTGGACACATAGAGTGCTGTTGGGTGGCGGGAGGTGACCATGAGCTGGGCCCCAGGGCCCCATGCATCCTGCATCCTCCATCTCACTCTCAGCTTTACCATTGCCTTTCCAGCGGAAGCCCTGGGCCTGGACCACATGGTCCCTGTCCCCTACAGGAAGATCGCCTGTGACCCAGAGGCTGTAGAAATTGTGGGCATCCCAGACAAGATCCCCTTCAAGCGCCCCTGCACTTACGGGGTCCCCAAGCTGAAGCGGATCCTGGAGGAGCGGCACAGCATCCACTTCATCATTAAGAGGTACGGGGTGGCTGGGCGTGGTGGCACATGCCTGTGATCCCAGTACTTGGGAGGCTGAGACAGGAGGATCACAGGTTCAAGGCCAGCCTCAGCAATTTAGTGAGACTTGTAGCAACTTAGTGAGACCTGTTTCAAAATAAAATAGGTCTGGGGGCATAGCTCAGAGGTAAAATGACCCTGGGTTCAATCCCCAGTACTACAAAAAAAAAAAACA
The DNA here is from genome assembly GCA_004027185.1 of Glis glis. Classification (NCBI taxonomy): domain Eukaryota; kingdom Metazoa; phylum Chordata; class Mammalia; order Rodentia; family Gliridae; genus Glis; species Glis glis. Next base: position 8 of record PVJS01003798.1, on the reverse strand, counting down.
GCGAGGTA